>JADBJO010022859.1:2500-7500 GCA_016801955.1 Conus betulinus
GATAATAAAAAAAACAACAATAATGATAATCATAATACCATAGTGTTAATAACGATAATATGATAATAGTAGTAATGATAATAATGCTTTATGATGAAAGTATCTCAGTGGCACTCTACACTGAGCTAGGCAAACCCAGCAGTGAGCAGTGTTGCTTTCTGAGCAACATTCTCCTGATTAAGCGTTTCCTATCCCCACTAACACATCCCTTTCTATCCCTGTCTCCCCCCCCACACACACACACACACACACACACACACACACACACACACACACACACACACACACACACATCTCCTCTTCCCCGAGAGCACCCAAACTCCCTCCTCCAGAGTTAAGTGTGTTACGTGGCTCGTTACGCGCTGGCGCTTTTATTTAGATCGTTTTCTCCCGCGGTTTGCTTCAGCAAACTGAAAATCAATTATCGATAATGGTCCTCCTCCTCCTCCTCCTCCTCCTTCTCCTCCCTTTCCTTCCCACCTCGCCACCTCCCCACCCCTCCCGAGTCCCATCCCTTCACCACCACGCCGTCCACACTGCTCTCCCCTCCCCTCCCCTCCCCAAACACTTACCATCCGTTCCAGCCCATCATCCCATGGGCAGATTCTGTGTGGCTTTGGCCTTGTCCCCTGCCACACGATCACACTGCCAGAGGGAATAAAAGCGAGGTTCGAAATGGGATGCAGAGAGGGAGGCAGAGGGTGGGAAATAGAGGAGCGGCGAAGTTCAGGGCGTGATTATACACTGAGAGGGAAGAAGGGAAGAGGGAGGAGACAGGGAGAGAGAGAGAGAGAGAGAGAGAGAGAGAGAGAGAGAGAGAGAGACAGAGACAGAGACAGAGAGAAACAGAGAGAGAGAGAGAGAGAGAGAGAGAGAGAGAGAGAGAGAGAGAGAGGTTTAGAGGATGCTGTAGGGAACACACACACACACACACACACACACACACACACACACACACACACACACACACACACACACACAAAATGCAACTCCCTGAGCACTATGAAAAAAAAAATCCAATCAATTCTGCACCACTTTCCCTTTTAAGAGTCAGAGATGTTTGTATGTGCACAAACTGCGTTCCTGCCTCCCCCCTCCCCCTCCCCCATCTGCCTTCCACGAATGCAATTTCAGTTCTGCTGTCCCAATGGATTACATCAACACATTGTGATGCATTACCTCCCACCTCCCACCGCCACAACTCAACTATCCACCTTCCCATCCTTACACACAGTGATCCAAACAGGTTTGTAGGATGCTGTAACATTGTCAGGAAGCAAATCGGTCCAGCTCCACCTGACTGTATCAGTTTCAATTTGACCTAAATGGATGCTCTACGCACACATTCGATCGATTCATATGGTAGACAGCTAATGCATACATTATAATATATATATATATATATATATATATATATATATATATATATATATATATATATATATATATATATATATATATATATATATATATATAGTTTAAAAATGTGATTAAAAAGGAGATTAAAAAAAACACCAACACCCGGTTGAGCATTTTTGGAGTTCTTGCCGGCTCTCTATTTTTATTTGTGATATATATATATATATATATATATATATATATATATATATATATATACATATACGTGTCATCCATACTAACCTAAGCTCTGCATTCTCTTCCGAGAGTTGATGATGGGATTTCAACTGTGCGCAAGATGCTTTACATGCGTTCAAATATATAGCCTCACTTAGCAGTCTCATTCGAACAGCTTTTCGGGAAGTGGAGTTAGAATCGAAGCTAACTCGTTGAGAATAGTCCTCCTGTGTTTCAATTGCCCAGCACAGATTGGAATCTGCCACCCGAGTCATATTCATTGTCACGAGTCTGGCGCCGTACCAACTGAGTTATTCCAGCCCCCTGAACCCAACAGTAGTAAACAAACAGATCAATGAGAAGCACTTCCGTTTGGAAGAGGGACGGAACGTTTGGAATACGAGCACAACCAGCTCTTTGAGAAGAGAAAAAAATTCCATAAACATCTGCCAGTGTGATAAAAAAAAGGATCATGCATGAATTGCACACGGACAATTTCCTTTTACCAGTCGCCCAATTCAAAGATAAATCACCAAGCTTAAATGATAGCAAAATTAACAATGAGAAAACAAAAAAAAAGTCGATGAATACTATTTTCTTTTGGAAGAGGAACGGTGAGCAGTGGAGAATAAGCAGAACAGAAGTTTCCTATGTTCGAGGCAGTACTGTACAGTGTACAGTGGGCCATGAGGAGATCTGGACAATATGTTGTTAATCAATCATTGTACAATGTACAGTGGGCCATGACTAGATCTGGACAATACAGTGTTAATCAATCATTGTACAATGTACAGTGGGCCATGAGGAGATCTGGACAATATAGTTTTAATCAATCATCCCGTGTCTCTCTTTAGTGAGAATGGTAGCATGGGGTGAAAAAGGATTGGAATGGTAACTCCATCTGAAGAAGCAAAATCACCGCACAGAATTTTAGATCGGAAGATGGCGCGCTGGGGTATAAGCATAATGAGCTCTCTCAGGAGGAAAGAAAACAAATCTTCTATAAGCAGCCCCTGTCAGTCTCATCAAGACATCCAGGAAACAATATCAAGAGGGACCTAATAGCCAGAGTGTGGGACTCAAGATTCACCCTGACAAGACCAAGATCATGAAGGTGAAGACGAAGAGCGCAGAGAAGACCAGTGTGCGAGGCTCAGCTCTAGAGGAGGTGGAAGACTTCAAGTACCTCGGCAGCTACATCTCGGCTGACAGCAACATCGAGAAGGAGATCTCAAACACGATAGGACTCGCAGCCCGGGCGTTCAGCGGGTTGAAAAACATCTGGAGGTCAACTGTCCTGCAAACCAAAACCAAGTTGAAGATCTACAGGTCCAACGTACGCTCAGTACTCCTATACACCTCAGAGACATGGGAGAAACAACAAGAAGATTGAGAGTAGGCTCAGAGCTGCTTCGAAGGAAGGTGTCTTCGCTGAATCCTGAAACTTCACTGGCAACAGCAAGTCACCAAAAAGTGTCAAGGCACACCAGCATAAACAACATTGTGGCCGAGGTGAAGCAGCGGCGGTGGAGGTGGCTGGGACACATCCTTTGGATGGGCAAGACCAGACTCCCTCACACTGCGCTGAGATGGGCACCACCTGGGAAGAGGAAGCGAGGCAGACCACTCGGCACCTGGAGGAGGACAGTGGAGGAGGAGATGAGAGAGGCAGGCAAGACCTGGAATGAATTGAGCTGGCTTGTCCAGGACAGAGGGGGCTGGAGGGAGCTTGTTCGCGCCTTATGTCTCGGGATGCGGGATGAAGAGGATTAAGTAAGTGAGTAAGTCAGTCTCATCAAAAAAATAAAGAAAAGAAAAGAAATCACGCGTGATCTGCTTATGAACACATGACCTTTCACCAGTCACCAGATTTGAAGGTATGTTACCACCCTTAAACTGTGGCAATATTAACAACAACAAACAAACAAAAAAAGCTAACTTTAAAAAAAAAATTGATAAACACTTTTCTCTAGGAAAAGATATGCTGACCTTAGGGGCCCGGCATAAGTACAGCAGAGGACCTGGACTGGTGTTGCACAGTGTGCAACCACACAGTGGTCGTAAGAAGGCCTGATGAAAATAGTTTGGATCAATCATTCCTTGCCTTTCTTCAGAGGACGTGGGAGCAGGGAGCAGAAAATGGGTGGGGGATATGCATGGAATGGGAACGAAAGGGAGCGTAGAGGGGAGTAGAGTTTGGGTATTGCCTCCCAAGGGTGGGTGTAACATAGTGGCCAAAAGAGAGAGAGAGAGAGAGAGAGAGAGAGAGAGAGAGAGAGAGACAGACAGACACACACACACACACACACACACACACACACACACAGACAGACAGACAGGCAGACAGACAGACAGAGACAGACAGACAGAGAGACAGTGAGAGACGCTTTGACGATTTATTGCCTTCAGCTTAACAAACCATTTAGGTAAGGGGGGCACGCCTACGACTTGACACATTGAATCATTGTAGTATAAGGAAAATAAAGTATAAGGAAGATACATGATGATTAAATTAACAAGATATCAGGAAGTAATGGACTTACTGTATCGCTTGCATTGTTAGAAAGGTACATATATTTATATTATTAACTAACTCACACGTGAACGATCAAATCCAGTTGGAAAACTTCCATATATGACATCTTTTCCTACGCTACCATTCCCACCCGCTTAGTTCCAAAATATTGTTCCCATTCACTTCACTCGCCTTACACGGTAAACATAATTAGTGAACACAAACTCACATTCTTCCGTTCCCCATCTCTCCATCCCATCCAATCTGACAGATCCCCGACCCGCCCGATCGCCCTCCTTCCTCCCCCTCCCTTCCCCACTCCCCACTTCTTCACGTTGTCCTTATACACGCACGCATATGTGCATGCACGCACGTGCACGCGCGGGCCCACGCAAGCACACACACACACACACGTACAAACACAACTGAGACTGCATGGCCATCCAGCTATTACAAAAGAACATAGTAATACAGAAGAAATAAATTAGATTACAATACTATTGTCGTCAAGTTCTAATTAATTTCTTCTGGCACTGGTAGCTTCAGTCAGATATTTAGCAAGGACAATAGTAGTTGTATCTGTTGACAAAAGATGTATTATGCCACCTACTGTAGGCTCGATATCAGACATATTGAAAAATGACAATGTTCGGCGAATATCTGAGAAGAAGCAACATTGGAGGAGAAAAGTACACTTCATCTTCGCCATTGTGACCGCACATTGGGCAGTCAGCACTTCGATCTCTGGTCATAAACCAGTGTTTTGCAGCGCCTAGACCATGCACTCTTAATCTAAATTTTACAAGACCGTCTCTCATCTTTGCATTCGTTATTAAAGACAAATACCTCTCCGCTTCAAACGCAATTTCAAAGGAAAGATACTATTCATTATCATTATTTTCAATTTTTG
>JADBJO010022859.1:15000-27330 GCA_016801955.1 Conus betulinus
GAGAGAGAGATGTGGAGGCAAGATGGGAGAGAGAGAGAGAGAGAGAGCGCACGCGCGCGCGCGCGCGCGCGCGAGAGAGAGACAGACAGACAGACAGACAGACAGACAGACAGACAGACGGAGGGGGTGGGTAGATAGACAGATAGATAGATAGATAGATAGATAGATAGATAGATAGATAGATAGATAGATAGATAGATAGATAGATAGATAGATAATATGGAGGTGGTAGACCTAGACAGCCAGACGGACAGACAGATAGACAGACAAAAAGACAGAAAGAGACAAAGACACAGACATGAAGACAACCAGACAGACAGACAGACACATATTGAAAATGAGTTGCCATTGTAAAGACGTACTGTGAGAGAAAAGCTGAAAAGGGACATATGAAAAGGGACAATACATGGTATTTAACAAAACAGAGGACGGATGAGTGTGTGAGCCATGAACCTGTACACAGACCAAGGTGTGCTGGGAGAGGGTATCATCATCTAAGGATTTTCTCTCGTTGCATGTGTGTAAGGAGGACTGAGAACGGAGGAGGGGTGGGTGGGGGTGTTGTTTGTTGCAAGATAAACTACAAAACATTATTAAGTTTTTATCAACCTTTGAAAACAAGGGTGAAAAAATACCTACACACACACACACACACACACACACACACACACACACACACACACACACACACACACACACACATGATGTATGTATGTATGTATGTATGTGTCTGTGTGTCTGTGTCTGTGTCTATGTGTCGAACTACTCTTGTGTGCAACAGTTGATTATTCAAACTGTTGTTGTGTAAAGTTTGATTATATAAGCCCCTGACTGTTGTGAAACAGGTGTTTAAATGTACATACACCGTCAACCAATCACTTTCTTATGCAGTCTGAACAACAAAGGGATGCCAGTCATCAACATCACTTTGTCACCAGAACACAGCATCATGACAAAATGTTGCTTTCGGCAAAGAAAGGGTTTTCAACTGGAATTGTTAACGCCCCCTCCTACGTTTTCCTTGTAGGCAGAGTAGTTTGTGATTCGGGGACAGGTGACGAAAGAGAAAAACCTACTCAAAAGCTTCCCCCAAGAGGACCGGTGGACAAACTCCCCACTCCCTGAACACTCTTTGCACCAAAGAAAGATACAATGGAAGGGCCCCAATACGTTTCTGCACGAGTTTTTGTTGGTCAGAGGTGTTTTTGTCTGCACGAACCGCGTTTGTGTTTTCCTCCCGAATGCAAATTCAGTTCTGCCATCCCCATGGATTACATCAAGACAGTGTGATGCATTGCCCTCGGCCCCCCCCCCCCCCCCCTTCCCGCCCACCACCAGCACCACGCCCAACCTCCACTTCCCGCCTTTCCATCCCCACACATAAAGATCCAAACGGATTTGTAGGACGCCACAATAGTGCCGGGAACCCAACCTGTCCTGCTCCACCCCACAATTCAGAGCCATTAGAACTAAGTCGATGATGTAGGCACACATTCGATCGATCCAAATGACAGATAGTCAATCAGATATAAAATTAACCAAAATAGTTCTACCGAGTTCTACCGAAAAAGAATGTCATTAAGCAACCCTATCAAAGCAAACATAACGGTTACCTTTTTCAGGTCACAATTCAGAATTATATCACCAGGCATGAGCAGCCACAGTTTTATTATCATCATCAACAGCATTTATATAGCCTTCTAGATTAGAGACTACGGTATTGGCGCTTTACAATATGTGTGGTACCTGGGTAGAGCCAACTGAAAAGATTCATGCTGGCGACAATCATATTTTTCCGATTCATTCAGTCGAATACCAATCACTTGGTTTTCCACTCATTCCTTCGCTGCGGGTTTTTTTTTTAACGCATACTATATGTATAGGTGTCATCCACACCAGCGGCTAGACTGGCCTCTTTCAAGAGTTAGTGATGAGGCATCACGAGTGCTCAAGATGTTATACGTACGTTAACATACAGAACCTCCATTTATCGTCTCATTCAAAGGGCTGTTTCAGGAAATGGAGTCAGAATCGATGATAACTCATCTGATAACTCTACTGCAATTGCCCGCACAGATTTCAATCTGCAACCCAAGCCTCACCAGGATCATGAGTCCGGTATTGTACTAACTGAGCTATTCCGGGCCCCAGTGTTTGCAGCAATAAACAATCAATTCAGTTACCAGTATTTAGGTTGGACGAGAAATGGAGAATTGGGGGAATGAGTATAACCAACCCTGTCATAAGGAAAGGAGAAAAAAGTTCTATAAACAGAGCTTGTTAGTCTGATTTCGCGCGCCCCCCTCCCCCCTCCCATTTCCTTTTCCCAGTTACAGAATTCGCACGCTTAGACGGTGGCAATACTAACAACAGCAAACAAACAAACAAATAAAAGAAGAAGCAAACACATTTTTTTTTTTATCGATGATCAGTATTACCAATCAGAACAGGAACCAGGAACAGTGAGCATTGTGTAACAAGCACTGCAGGAGTACTCATGTCCTAGATGGGTATTGCATGGCGTGCAACCAAACCAGTGAGTCCTTGGGATACCTCAGCAAGGTAGCGTCCATCAATCATTCCCTGTCTTTCCTTAGAGAGTGTGGGACGTGGGGTAAAGATGGGTGGGAGCGGAGATGCTCTAAGCATAAAACAGGAAGGAGAGGCAAGGATGGATGGAGCCGGCGAAGTGTGGAGTCGAGTTGGCGAAGAGGGGAGTCGAGTTGGCGAAGAGGGGAGTCGAGTTGGAGAAGAGGGGAGTAGAGCGGTAAGAGGGGAGTCGAGTTGGCGAAGAGGGGAGTCGAGTTGGAGAAGAGGGGAGTAGAGCTGGGTAAGAGAGGGAGTCGAGTTGGAGAAGAGGGGAGTAGAGTTGGCGAAGAGGGGAGTAGAGCTGGGGTAAGAGGGGAGTCGAGTTGGAGAAGAGGGGAGTAGAGTTGGCGAAGAGGGGAGTAGAGCTGGGTAAGAGGTGAGTAGAGTTGGGGAAGAGGGGAGTCGAGTTGGGGAAGAGGGGAGTCGAGTTGGGGAAGAGGGGAGTAGAGTTGGCGAAGAGGGGAGTCGAGTGGGAGAGAGGGGGGAGTAGAGCTGGGTAAGAGGGGAGTCGAGTTGGGAGAGAGGGGAGTAGAGTTGGAGAAGAGGGGAGTAGAGCTGGGTAAGAGGGGAGTCGAGTTGGAGAAGAGGGGAGTAGAGTTGGCGAAGAGGGGAGTAGAGCTGGGTAAGAGGGGAGTAGAGCTGGGTAAGAGGGGAGTAGAGCTGGGTAAGAGGGGAGTAGAGCTGGGTAAGAGGGGAATGCAGTTGGGGAAGAAGGGAATAGAGTTGGGGAAAAGGGGAGTAGAGTTGGGTAGAGGGGAGCAGAGTTGGGGAAAAGGGGAGCAGGAGAGTTGGGGAAGTGTGGTGAATAGAGTTTTTTGAGGAAGTGGTGAGTAGAGTTGAGGAAGAGGGGAAATAGAGTTGGGGAAGAGGAGAGCAGAGTTCGGAAGAGGGGAGTAGAGTTGGCGAAGAAAGGAGTCGAGTTGGGGAAGAGGTGAGTAGAGTTAGGTAAGAGGGGAGTAGAGTTTTAGGAAGTGGTGAGTAGAGTTGAGGAAGTGGGTGAGTAGAGTTGAGGAAAGAGGGGATAGAGTTGGGGAAGAGGGGAGCAGAGTTGGGAAACAGGGGAGTACAGTTGGGTAAGAGGGGAGTAGAGCTGGGTAAGAGGGGAATGGAGTTGGGGAAGAAGGGAATAGAGTTGGGGAAGGGGAGTAGAGTTGGGTAAGAGGGGGAGCAGAGTTAAGTAAGAGGGGAATGGAGTTGGGGAAGAAGGGAATAGAGTTGGGGAAGAAGGGAGTAGAGTTTGGGTAAGAGGGGAGTAGAGTTGGGGAAGAGGGGAGCAGAGTTGGGAAGAGGGGAGTTATAGAGTTGGGGAATAGGGGAGTCGAGTTGGGGAATAGGGGAGTCGAGTTGGGTAAGAGGGAGCAGAATTGGGGAAGAGGGGAGTAGAGTTGGGGAAGAGGGGAGTAGAGTTGGGGAAGAGGGGAGTAGAGTTTAGTTGGGGAAGAGGGGAGGGGGAGTCGAGTTGGGGAAGAGGGGAGTAGAGTTGGGGAAGAGGGGAGTAGAGTTGGGGAAGAGGGAGAGTCATGATGGAGTCTGGCAGTCCTTCCATGCAGCGTTTCCCTGTCTCCCAAAAATAGGGTATGAGTAGAGTGGGGAAGACGGAATAGAGTTTGGGAAAAGGGGAGTAGAGTTGGGGAGAAGGGAGTAGAGTTGGGGAAGAGGGAGTAGAGTTGGGGGAAGAGGGGAGTAGAATTGGGGAACAGAGGGGAGTAGAGTTGGGGAAGTCGGAAATGTCGAGTTTGGGAAAAGGGGAGTAGAGTTGGGGACGAGGGGTAGAGTCGAGTTGGGGAGAGAGTTGGGGAGGGGAGTCGGGTGGGGGAAGGGGGAGTCGAGTTGGGAAAAGGGGAAAAGGGGACTATAGTACGTTGGGGAATAAGAGGGGATCATGGTGTAAAGCGAGTTCTGGGGAGGAAGAGGGGAGTACAGTTGGGGAAGTGGGAGTAGAGTTGGGGAAGAGGGTCGAGTCGAGTTGTTGGGAAAAGGGAATAGAGTTGGGAATATGGGAGTAAAGTTGGGGAAGACGGAAGTACAGTTGGGGAAGAGGGGAGTAGAGTTGGGGAAGAGGGAGAGTCATGATGGAGTCTGGCAGTCCTTCCATGCAGCGGTTTCCCTCTCCCAAAAATAGGTATGAAATTTGCGGTTGAATAATAGATATAGATAGATAGATAGATGATAGATAGATAAGAGAAAGAGAGAGAGGAGAGAGAGAGAGTCGAGAGGTGCGTGTGTTGTGTGTGTGTGTGTGTGTGTGTGTGTGTGTGTTGTGTGTGTGTGTGGTGTGTGTGTGTGTGTGTGTGTGTTGAGTATCTGTTGTGCGCGCTCGCGTGTGTGTGTGAAGAGAGAGAGAGAGGAGAGAGAGAGAGAGAGAGAGAGAGAGAGGAGAGAGAGAGGAGAGAGATCGTCCTCATTGTATGACTGTGAAAAGACAATAAGCACTACATGTAGCCTAGCTCGAAATACCCACTCGTTCGATTGTCCATGACAACTAAATCTGCTGGTGAACAAGTGAAGTTTCCACTTGTCGGTGGATTGCTTTTCTTCAAATATCCCAGAAAAGGCAGCTGAGACGTGAGCTTCAGCGTAGACTAATTGTTCCCATCTGTCCCTTTTTTCCTTTCGCATCTACTCTACCACTCTACGCTCCCCTTGTCCAACTTTTCCTCCCCCCCCCGCCCCCCCCCCCCCCCCCCCCCCCCCCCCGCCCTCTGGTTTTTCCTAAACAATGGAATCCTAACAGAGTCCTACTGCCTTTTACAGCAAGGTGTGTTCTTTGCTATTAAACGTGTCAGCATCTTGTAGGCGTTGTGCTTGTCGGACTGCAAATGAGAGATCTACTCCTTTCACTTTTGATTTTATGAATATGTAGATATGAACTGGATTTATTGGCGTGTGTGTGTGTGTGGTGTGTGTGTGTGTGTGTGTGTGTGTGGTGTGTGTGTGTGTGGGGGGTGGGGTGTGCGTGTGTGCGTGTGTGTGTGCATGTGCGTGTGTGTGTTGTGTGTGTGTGTGTGTGGTGTGTGTGTGTGTGTGTGTGTGTGTGTGTGTGGAAGAGAGAGAGAAGAGAGAGACAGAGAGAGAGACAGAGAGAGAGACAGAGAGAGGGGGGGGACAGAGAATAAGACAAGGACTTAGTCCAATCGTATGTTTCTCTTTTAGGCCTTAATTACGCGCGTACAAAACTTGCCATTATTGAATGATATCTGCTGAGTCGTTATTGCACTACTGTCGGGTGACTTCTATGAGCCATTTCTTTTCTTAAGGAGGGGGTGGGAACGGCAAGTAGAAACTGGAAGGGACAAGTAAGTGTCGTATCAACTTGTCCCCAGGACAACTAGAAAAAAGACTTGGAAATTTCTAGGCCTCGTGTAAGCCCATATGACTTATCAATATGCTTCAAGCATAAAACTAGGATCTGCCTCAATATATTTTGCTATAACAATGTTGTGTGTGTAGATCCTTGCAAAGTCTGAGTCTGGAGTCTCTCTCTCTCTCTCTCTCTCTCTCTCTCTCTCTCTCTCTCCTCTCCTCTCTCTCTCTCTCTCTCTCTCTCCTGATCAATTATATTTCCGGTTCCCTTCGTCTCTCTTCAACCTCCTTCACTCCCTCAACATCCATCCTCCCCCACCCCACCCCACCCCCCACCTTCACCCACCATACCCTCAACTCCCCCTTGTCCCTTTTCCTCTCCTCTGTCCTAACTCATATTCCTGGAAGTGGGTCCAATCAACGTAAATGGTGAATAAAAAGGCTGGAGATGCCAGCCAGCCAGCTTTAAAAGTGTACCTATTATCCATTCTCCAATGACGCACCATGTGTGGCCTTCGTCTATGGACTTTGCGTTTCCCTTCATGAAGTGGTGGAAACGACTGGGCTTGAGTGAGGCTGAAGCGCTCATTCAGGGTGGAGTTTGAGCTGTCTCTGTTTTAGAGAGAAGCTTGTACACACAGAAGTTTTTTATTCACACACACACACACACACACACACACACACACACACACACACACACACACACAGACATACACACACACACACACACACACACACACACCACACACACACACCCACACACACACACACACACACACACACACACACACACACGCGCTTGTGTTGTGTGTGTGTGTGTGTGTGTGTGTGTGGTGTGTGTGTGTGTGTGTGTGTGTGTGTGTGTGTGTGTGTGTGTGTGTGTTTGTGTGTGTGTGTGTGTGTGTGTTGGGTGTGTGTTGTGTGTATGTGTGTGTGTGTGTGTGTGTGTGTGTGTTGTGTGTGTGTGTGGTGTGTGTGTGTGTGTGTGTGTGTGTTGTGTGGGTGTGAACACTCTGACGGATTGTCATAGAGCTCAATGTACTGGACCATCAAACACATTTATGTCATACGGTTTGACCGTTCAGTACGTTATTCTTATGGCCCCCACCTTTCTCTCCTGGCCCCTCCTTCCTCTCCTCCCTCTCGCTCTCTCTCTCTCTCTCTCTCTCTCTCTCTCTTAAAACCAACCAACCCTTTCACCCTGTGTGTGTGTGTGTGTGTGTGTCGTGTGCGTGTGTGTGTGTGTGTGATTGCAAGTAAAAAAAATGTGTAAGTATGTATGTTTGTATGACTGCTAAGCGCATTTTGGTGCGTGCGTATTTGTAAAACTACAATTGTGTGTTTTTGTACAAGATAATGTGTATTGTGTATATGTTTTGGCATTTATAGACATCTGCAGCAGTTTTTTGGATGATAAGCTTTCTAAGTATTCATTACAAACTATCATCATCAATCTCATCATCAACTTTATTATCATTATCATCATGGTCGGGTTGGGGGGGGGGGTGTCGTAGGACGATGATAATGCTGATTATGATAATGTTTTATAGTACGAAAAAGCTTTATATATATATATATATATATATATATATTATATATATCAATGGCCACATAGCGTAGTGGTAGTACCAGCAGCAGCAGCAGCATGTAGTAATAGTTGTTGTTGTAGTATAGTAACTGATGATGATGTGATGATGATGATGATGATGATGGATGATGACGACGATAATGATGATGATGATGATAAATGATGATGATGATGATGCTGATGAATGATGATGATGATGATGATGAATGACGATACATGATGATGACGAATGATGATGATGATGATGATCATGATCATGATGACGATGATGATGATGATGATGATGATGATGATGATCATGGATCATGATGATGATGATGATGATGATACGATGATTGACGATGATGATTGTTGATGATAGATATAATTGTAATAGCAGTAGTACCCCCTACTACCAATACCAATAATGGGGGGGGGGGGGGGAAGACAACAATGATAACGAATACAGTGGTGGTGAGATGATGACGACAACGACGACTACGACGACGACGATGATGATGATGATGATGACGAAACGATGAGGATGACGATGGTGAGGATAGTGATAAGAAATAATGAAAACAATAATAATGATGATGATGATAACAATGACATTTTTGGTCAGGAACCTCTCAGTGGCGCCTGCTTGCTGTGTCCCTCTACTCAAACAAAGTTGCCTTAGGACCAGCATTCTCCTCAAAAAAAGTTTCTGACTCACACTAACCCCTCCACTTCTCTTTCCCCCCACCCCCATCCCCCCCCTCCCTTCCAAAACAGCACCCAAACTCCCTCCTCAACTTCCCTCCCAGAGTTAAGTGTGTTAAACGTGGTTCGTTACGTTAGATGGCGCTGGCGCTTCGCGGGGGGGGGGAATTAGATCGTTCTCTCGTACAAGGGAAGCGGTGGCGCTTTCAGCAATACTAGATCCGCGTTTGCGTCAGCAACTGATAATAAATTATCCGAGAATGGTCCTCCTCCTCCTCCTCCTCCTCCTCCTCCTCCTCCTCCTCCCTTCTCTTCCTGCCCTTGCAAACTTCCTCACCCACATCCTCTCCCATCCCTCCCATCCAACCATCCCCCCCCACTCCCTGTACTCGTGCCTCCCCTTCCTCCTCCCCTCCCACCACACACTTACTATCTCTTCCCACCCATCACCCCACAGGCGAGTCTGGTTAGTTCTGTGCCTTGCCCTATGCCACATAATAACACTGTCGGAGGAAAACGAAAATGAGGAGGTTACAAAATTTGGTGCAGGGGAGGGAGGGGTGGAATGAAAGAGAGGTGAGGAGGGGGTGGTGGTATGAGAGAAAGGAGTGTCGGGATGAAGGTGTGGGTAATAGAGAGAGAGGGAGTGAGGTGGAGGAGATGGCTGGATAAAAGGATGGAAGAGAGACAGAGAGACAGAGAGAGGGGGTGGAGGAGTAGAGAAAGAACAGATCAGCAGACGATTAAAGATAGTCAGAGAGGATAGACAAACACAACGAGAGCATCAAAGAAAGTGAGAGAGAACAAAATAGGAAGTGGGAAGGAGCTTGAGAGAGAGAGAGAGAGACGAGAGGAGAGAGAGAGAGAGACAAAGAAGACAGAGAAGAGACAGAGAAGAGGCAGAGGGAAGACAGTATAGACATACAGACAGACTGACACTACAAAATTCTTCTCAGTCATGAGTCTTTAAAAAAAGGAAAAGACAAGAGACAGACAAAGTAGAGATATATACAGTGAATGAATAAGACAGCAGGAGCGTGACAGAAAGAAATAAGAAAGAGATAAGAGAGGGAAACACACACACACCACACACACACCACACACCACACACCCACACACACACACACACACACCACACATACACCACACATAACACACACACACCACCACACACACACACACACACAGAGCAGGTAGGTGGATGGAAGAGAAAGAGACAGAGCAAGACAGACAGACAGGCAGACAAACGAACACACAGACACACAGACAGAGAGGCAGACAGACAGAGACAGACAGAAAAGACGACAGACAGAGATATACAGAGAAACAGAGAGAAAGAGTACCAAAGTCAGACAGACAGGCACATACTGAATGATTTTCTATCTAAAGAAAAAAAAAATATGGGAATGTAATAAAAAAAAAAAAGAAGCTTTAAGTCCAGAAAGAGACAGTACATGGTTCTTTAGAAATGTAGGTTGAAATGGTACATGCGAGGGTGATAGGAAAGTCTGGGACGTTGGAATCAGAGAGTATCATTCTAGAATGTTGTGACCCTGCGACGTGCAGACCATGTTGCGCTTGACCAGTGAATTAATAATTCATGGATTTTCTCTGGATTTTTCGTTGGGTTAGATAGTTTGTTAGCTGGTATGCCTGCAAGATTAACTATAATAAGGTTCTTCGAATCTTCCTCAACATTTGCGACTCTCTCTCTATCTCTCTCTTTCTCTCTCTCTCCTCTCTCTCTCGCTCTCCTCTCATCTCTAGTAGATAAATATATATATATATATATATATAAATACCTATGTATCAATATATTATATATATAGAGAGAGAGAGAGAGAGAGAGAGAGAGGAGACGTGCTGCGTGCGTAAGTGGTGCGTGCGTGTCTGTGTTTGTGTGTTCTGTCTGTCCGTCTGTCTGTCCGTATACGTGTGTGCAGTGTCTGTATGTCTGTTATGCGTTTGTCTCTGCCTCTCTTTCTCTCTCGCACGCACGATGCACGCACCATGACACAACACACCCACACAACACACACACACACACACACACACACAACACACACACACACACACACACACACACTCGACAACAACGGGGGTCACACACACAACACATCTACACAACCACACACACAAACGCAACATATGCACACACACACACACACACACCGCGCACACACACACACACACACCCACACACACACACACACCGACACGGCGCGTAAACACAACATCACAAAGCCTTACCTTAGCCCGTTTTATATTTTTTGTTGTTGTTTTTTGTTTGTTTGTTTGTTTTGTGGATTGGTTTATTTTTTAGTCTAATGTCACCATTGTTGTTAACAGACGTTAAATTAAATCAATCGTTTAACTCAATCAGCTCACTCACACTCATACACAGACATATACTATAAAACTCATACCAAGCCTCTGTCATTGAAAAACCCCGGGAGTTGCTTTCTATCCTTGCAGCTTGTTTTGCTCAACTTTGTATTTTTGGTGATGCTCAAAACAGAGTAATTCCCCGTCATTGAAGCGCATGAAACTAGGCCATTAAAATCATATTGTCGTAGTGCTGTATCCGATACTCTCTCCTCTCTCTCTCCTCCCCTCTCCTTCTCGTCTCTCTTCATTCCTCTCTCCTGTCTCCCTATCTCCTCTCTGTCCCTCTCTCTCGGGATCATATGCTGCTCGCTCTCTCTGTGGTCTCCTCTCTCCCCTCCCTTCCCATCTTCTTCATCTTCTCTCATCGCCGCACTCCCCCTCCCTATCGTATCTCTCCTCTCGCTCGCTAAGGCCAGTCACGTAACCGCACAATAAGTATAGCCTCACTGATGCAATTCCAGTTCCTGGTTCCCTTAAAATCTATCTTCGGACCTCTTCCCCTCCCCTTCAGCATCCACCGTTCCCCAATTACCATCCCTCACTTGTGCATACCATGGACGCCTCCTCTCGGTACTGTCCATCCAGCTTCATTTCCCCTGGATTGCTATTGGATTAGGTTTTTGTGTCTTCAGACCATTACAAAACGGTTGCCTTTGAAAATGACTTAGCAATTGTTAAACAAAAGCTCTCTCAAATGCCAAATTTATTTCCCCACGGAATACAACCTTCCAATTTGGGATTGGCTCGATCCACTGTACAAGTGTGATACATGACCGTGTCAAATCGCAAAATGTCACGGCCTGATACCAACGCCTCAAGTATGTAACAGATGATATAATTCATTCGGCATCCTGTAACAAATGTCTACCATTAATTGCCAAATGTGTCAATGTTTTGGGGGTCCAACAGGAAAGACTATTCTGTAGCGCTTGGAATATATAAGTACTGGTTCTGCAATGGTTGGATGTTAAAGCCACAGCTGCTGGATTTAAAACAGGTGTGTTTCAAGTACGTGGTTTATATCACGAACTGCTGTATAATGCAGACTAAACAAAAACCATTGGCTTACCTGTTCGAATATCAATCGACTGTCAAGATAGTAACATGACGAACCAAATGTGGCTTTGGGCAAACAGAATTTTCGATTGGAATCTAAACGACGTCCGTACTATCTTCCGGTAATAACAAGTCTGGAGCTTGGTATTCACTGACAGGTGACGAAAAAGAGAGAAAAAAAAAAAAAAACAACTTTGGTTTTTTTTTCCACTCACAAACTTTTCCTCGAGAGACTAGGGACAATCTTCCCACTCCATGACCACTCTTTGTGGGGGAAAGAATTGAGATTCCCCAACGAGTTTCTGCGCGAGTTTCGTGTTTTAATGGTTAGAGGTGTTCGTGGTTATGGGCACCACGAGGAAACCACGTTCCTGTTTTCCCCTCCCTGATTCCAATTAGTTTTTTAGTTCTGCATGCCCATAGGATTACGTCAACAACATGTGAGAATGCGTTGACTCCATCCCCCCCACCCCCCCCCCCCTCTCTTTCCGCCCTTCCCATCCTAACAACACAGAGAATCCAAACAGGTTGGTAGGATCCTGTAACAATTAACTGGGGCCAAATCGGCTGTTTACACCCAACAGTATCACGTTCATAACAACTTAATCCGATGTTTAGGTCACACCTTTCGATCATATCCCATATAAATTGCAGTCGATGAATTCAAAAAAATTGAAAAGAGATAAATCACACACAACACACCCAACACACACACACCCAGT
>JADBJO010022860.1:0-12500 GCA_016801955.1 Conus betulinus
GCGGCACTCTCCCCTGAGGGTCGCCTCCTGCCGCTTGTAAGTGTCGGAAGACGGATAAGGGAGCCGTAGGCAGCTAGCCCCCGTGTCGTAGCTGCTGTGCCTGGAGGGGATCGCCGGAACCCGAACCCAGGGACCTGGACCTTACCGTCCCTCTTGTCTTGGGAGACCCGACATAGGCCGAACCGGGCAGGGACCGCCATAGGACAGCACTATGGGCAGTTCTTGACGGGAGAGGACCCCCGCTGTAGAAGGCCTTGCCGGGGGCCCAGGTCTTTGCCCTCTCTACGTACCCTGACACACCCGGGCCAGAAGCCTTGGGCATGAGTCCAGACTGCGCCCGAGGACAGCGCGTCTCCTGCTACACTGCGACATCGGAGACCGGCCTGCCTGCTGGCTGTCGAAGTGTCTGGGCAAGCTGGACGAGACAAGGGTGGCAGAACGATTGGAGTGGCAGACAGGACGTTGGCGGCCGTACGAGACGTGCAGACCTCATTCACAGGCCCCGACACCCCGAGTTTGGCGGGGGAGACATGGGGTAGGGGCAGACTCCGGGATCACGACGGCTGCCTTCTCTTCAATGTCTGCCGCTGTGATGGTCTCCCCTATAGCTCACACCAGCAACTGTCTTTTTGCAATCTACCAGGAGCATGATTTTAAGGGCAGCCCTCATGCGGATAACAGCTCAGAATCTTATGAAAAGAATCTTATATTTCTGAAGAAAAATCACACGATTTATACCCAAACGGACCTACGTTTCAACCGCAGAAGCGGTTGTCGTCAGACACTTCACTGGTCCATGGATCTCAGGAACTGTTAGGTCACATAACCGCCTACCACTACCTCACCTGGTGGAAATGCCACAGTCCAGAACTGTGAGCGTCTGCTACATCTAAACATTTCTCTTGGATCAGATGACGGGTGGATGGGTCCCTGTGGTGGGATCACTGGAGATTAAGGGAGCTGTACAGAAGGCTGTGGGTTCCAGGCTGGCTGACCACCCGGTTTTCGGCGGCTTGAAGAAAGCGTCAGAGACCACATTCTCAACAGATGCCACTGAACACTTACGCGTTAGGGTGGAGAGAGAGAGAGGGAGAGAGAGAGAGAGAGAGATAAGCGAGAGAGTCTTGTGTGTCTATCGATCATCTTTAAATATTGAAACCGGCCTAAGTTTTGAGTCTATGTCAGTATTTGATGTGTACTACGTCAACGGATAGACCCAAAGACAATCTGAACGAAGCCGGCCACGTAAAACTGTAAACTGCGCATGCTTTTGAGAAAAAAAAAAATGGCTACCTTGCCGTGGAGTCGATTCAGTTTTGTACAAACCGTAAATTTGGCAGCATCGGGCGAGGAAATCTTTAAAAAAAAAAAAAAACAGAGAAAAAAAAAAGAAAAAAAAAAAAACAGACACAAGACAAAAAGACAGAAGAAACCAAGCAGAACAACTCAGAGATCTGAACAAAAGCATCATACGCATAGCGAACAAAAATCGTCAAAAAAAAAAAAACCACTGACGCTGAGGAAATCTTAAGATCGCGCAGAGAACAGATAAACACCAATAACAACCAGTCGGGTACTCTTTCTCCCCATGGCCAAAATTATGGCAGGGGCCATAAATTAATAACGTGCTTACAATCCAAAAGCGCCCAGCCGAAATGCCAACACATTTCTGCTAGGTGATTTTGGGTGTCGTCTAAGCGGCTTCGTTGGAAATTCTGATGGTCGCCGTCACTCTTTCATCATGGTAGCAAGATTTACCGTACTTGCTCGCTCTTTCACTGATTCAGGAAAAATGCAGAAACATCGGAGAGGAAAAAAAGTAGTGATAGACTATAAACGGTGGAATTAGTGGGGCCGACTGTAGCGTCCCCCTAGTGACTCTCGTCGGGGCGAGAAAGTCTTGCAGCTACAGGAGATATGGTAGAGGTGGTGTTGGGTGTAGAGGGTGTGGGGGATGGGGGTTGGTGGTAGATAGGGCCTGGGTGGTGGTGGTGGTGGTGGTGGTGGCGGAGGTATTCAGGGAAGGAAAAGGTTACAGTGATGAGAGGGGCGATAGATCATTAATGGCCTGGTCAGTCATGTGTGTGTGGAACGTTAGAAGGCCCGGCATTATGCCCTTATTATTCTATAACATTTATATGGCTCCAAAGTCCATCTCGTGATTTGTGTGTGTGTGTTGTAGTGGTGTGGTGTGTGTTGTGTGTGTGTGTGTGTGGTGTGTGTGTGTGCCGTGCGGTGATGCGCGCGTATTTGCGCCAGGCGCGCGCTGCTGCGTTGTGTGTGATGTATTTGTGGTGTGTTTGTGTGGGTGTGCGGTGTGTGGTGCGCGCGCGCGCGCGTGTGCGTGTGTGACATCCCTTTATTGGACTGATATAGAGAACTCGCTCTCTCGCCTAAATGTGTGAAATCAATTCATCAATCAATCAATTTAATCAATGAATCTGTCTGTACTGTTTCTTCTACTACCTGATCATCTATGTCTATCTGTCTACTTATCTATCAACAACCTCTCTGTCTACCTGTCTGTCTATCTAGAATCGGTTTTGTCTGAACTGTGATATCTAGCTGTCTGTCTGTCTACTTATCTGTCTGTCGGTCTTGGGTCTTCAATGTATCTGTCTTTCGGCGTCTGTCTGTGTATCTATCCATATCTATTCACCTATCGTCCTGTCAGCCCTGTTCCTCCTCAAGCTATCGGTAATAACAAAAGATAGTTCTGTTGGCCTCACATGTGTCACCTCTACCCCCGATCCCCGGAGAAACTGCGTCCTCGTGTACGTCAAGGTGTTTGCGGAGAACTGTGTCTCGTGTCCAAGGTGCTTGATGAAAGAAAGGGGCACAGGGACGGCCTTGCCCTATATGAGGGAGGGAATAGCGGGAGAGGGTAGTGTGGGACGCGCTTTTGGGGTGGGGCTAGGGAAAAAAAAAAAAAGAGGTGGGTGAAGGTGGAAGGGGGGTGGGGAGGTAGGGAGGGATTCGGTAATGAGCAAAATGGGAAACTAGCTGCGTGGTGGGGGTGGGTTGGGGGGTGGGTGGGCAGGCTATGATGTTGTGGGTGTGTCAGTCATGTAAAGAAAGCACCTTTTGGGATGTTTTAAGACGCCAAACCCTTGGTTTTTTGGGGATCTTCTTCTATCGAGGAATACATGACTGACCGCAGGGGACGGGATCACTGTTAGTGGTAGTGGTGGACTCGTTCAACATTGATTGTATAGCGAGTTTGTACTTGGTTTTGTTTCTAATTTTTTTTAATTATTATTCAGGCAGTTTTTTTTTTTGGGGGGGGGGTGGTTTTTTTTAAAAATTGTTTTGGCTGTCTCATTTTCTGACACTTTCAGAGATTTTCCCCCGCCCTCTCGAGAACAGAATGCCTTGCCGAGGACAGAAAAGAAACCACCCCACCCTCCCAAACACAACAACAAACCCCACAACACACACAACAACACACACACACCACACACACACACACCCACACACACATACACACACCACCACATACACACAGCAACACTCACGCATGCACGCAGACGCACCGACACCGCACACCAAACAAAAAAAAAAAAAAATAAAACTAAAAACTCAAAAAAAAACGAAGAGAAACCAGAAAAGAGCAGCTATAGAACTTGTCCGTTTAATAACCTCAATAAGATATTCCGTATTGGTATTCCCTATATTTGTATTCCATATTTTCTCTCACTCTCTCTCTCTCTCTCTCTCGTCTCTCTCTCCACTTATGCGTGCGTGCCGTGCGTGCTGTTTGTGTTTGCGTTTGTGCGTGCGTGCGTTCGTGCGCGCGAAGCGTGTGTTTGTGTGTGTATGTTGTGTGTGTGTGGCTTGCGGTGCGTCGTGCGTACGTGCCGTGCGTATGTGTGTGTGTGTGTGCGTGTGCGTTGTGTTTGGTGTGTGTGTGTGCATTTGTGTGTTGTGTGTGTGTGGGTGTGTGTGTGTGGGTGGGTTGCGTTTGTGCTTGTGTGTGGTGTGCGTGGTTTCGTGGTGCGTGGTATGTGATTTGGGCGCGAGTGCCTTGACGCGATTCGAACGGCATTGACTCACGGCTGTCTCAACGAGACGCCCTCAAAGGTCAAACGTCCCCTGTCGGCAGTTGGAAGGAAATTCGTTTGAGAGCGACTGTTGTCACTGTTTGGAAGAGCAATTCAAATGGTGGGTTTGGTGGACGCCAAGCAAACTGAAAGGCCCTGCTTTTTGTGATAGAAATTTCAATTTCAACAGGCGCACATCCTCGCCGTTTTCAACGTGTTTGAACATTGAGTGGGTGTATATTTCTTCTCCGCTTTTAGACGTTCGCGTCAGTGCGGTTAGGTGCGAAGAGAACAAGGAGATGCGGAGAGGAGGAGGAGTTTGTGTGACGATGCGGGAAACGGAGGAGAAAGAAATGACAAAGAAGAGAAGAGGAGTGACGGAGGAGGAGGAGAAACTTAAAAAAGAAAAAAAACAAGGAGACAAGAAGAGGAGGAGAGGAAAGTAGGAGAAGGCGGAAGAGGGGAGAAGGAGGACAAATCAATCCGGCGACGTAGGAACAAAGGAGAAAATTGAACAAAGAGGAAGCAGGAAGAGACGAGAAATAACCCGGAGAGAACAACCATCAATGACTAATGTAGGACATGATCGTGTTTTGTGTATCTCTGTGTTTGTGTTGTGTGTTGTGTGTGCTGCGTGCTTGCTTGTGTATGGTGCGTGCGTGCGTGTGTTTGCACGCGCCCGCCGCGTGCGTATATAGCGTACGTGCGCAAGACCGCCGCACACATTAACGCTCACAACGTAGATGCGCCATCGCGCTATGCGTGACGCGATTTTCAACGTCAATGACGCGCACGCTGTGCGATCGACAAACAGTTTATGATCAACACAATATTTATAGGTCCTACTCGTGTAGACCGGGACGCCCCCCCCCCCCCCCCCCACATCCCCTCCACTCCCCCCCCCCCCCCACATCCCTCCCTTCCCCCCGAAAACCAACCAAGAAACAAACAAACAAACAAAAAAAACAAAGAAAAAGGATATGAGCCGAAAAGTTAGTGCCCCATTCCCCCTACCACCTCCCCCCTTCCCTTCTTCCCCTTCCTATTATCCATCATCGACTCTCCTTTCTCCCCCCCCCCCCACCTTCCTCCCCCCATCCCCTTGCTCTTCTCCCTTCGTCTCCCGCTCCCTCCCACCTTTCCTCCTCCCTCCCTCCCCATGAGAATAAGCCGGCTCGGGAGTTGACATTTTATCATGTCATGTTACGGTGTTGCATGGGTAGCGCTGTCTCTGTCTGTTGGTCGGTCCGTTTGACTCTCTCTCTCTCTCCTCTCTCTCTCTCCTCAGACTGAAGAGACAGACAGACAGAGACAGAAGAGACAGAAAGAGACGGGGGAAGGAGGACACACAACACCACACAAACGCACCACTCTCTCTCTCTCTCTCTCTCCGTCTCTCTCTCTCTCTCTCGCTCACACCACACACACACACACACACACACACACACCACATCTACTTATATATCTATTCACACAGACACATCGACACACAGACACACACACGCACACACAGACACACACACACAGCACACACACATATATACCCACACACACATACACACACACAAGCGCGTGCGCGCGCGCGTGCAAACAGACATATCTCTACTTTACACACATATGCACACATATATACATTTTCATTTATATGTTTTCAGAGAGAGAGAGAGAGAGAGAGAGAGAGATGTTTGAAAAAACCATTACACATGCACACAGACACATACATACACTTATAGAAATATGTTTTCACACACACACACACACACACACACACACACACACACCACATGGCCACACACACACACACAACACACACACTACACACACATACCAGACACATAAGACATAATCAGAAGAACACATGTCTTTTACATGCTCACATACAAAAGCCCCTCTCTCACCCTACATCCTCCGCTCGAACGTACGAACGTATTGACAAAACATACAGTGCGAAAACAAAACACAGATACATACACAGAGACAGAGACACAGGACACAGACACAGATGTGTATATGTATGTGTGTACACACCACACACACACATATATATATATATTTCACACTATACAGACACAGAGAAACAACACAAATATTCACATACACAGAGACAGAGAAACACACACCACACACCACACACAACACACACACACACACACACACACACACACACCACACACACACCAACACACACACACACACGCAACACACCCACACACTACACACCACAACACCACACACACTACACCACACACACCCCACACACACAAACACACCACACACTACACTACACAAACACACACACAAACACACACACACCATGAATCCTCACTTCACCAACTTTTAAATCCGAACTTGGTTTCCCTACTTGCTAGCCGTCAAAATCCAGGTTTGTGACACTGACAACGCTTTTGTTCAACCGGTACCTCAAACAACACAGGACAGGTGTGGTGGATCCCCAACCACACCTCAACAATTCCCCCCTCAACACTGACAGAGAACTGCTGTACAGGGCCACCACTTAAGAAAGAGAGAAAGAGAGACCCGACACTCCGTCCGCGCTGGGCTGTGCCAGTCTTAATTGACACTGGTTGGGACAGGGGAAATGACCTTCCCTCCATGACTGTCATATACCCCCCCGGAACTTTTAGATATAGTCTCAGTGTGGGTAAGTCGGGTAGACTTTCACTTTACCTCCCAAAGACGTTTCTTATGTTTTGTGATTGTTCTTCGTGTCCTTTGTGCTTCTTTTCCTTTGTGTTTTGTTGCTCAGTGTTCCTTGTAATTCTTACTTGAAGTTTTTACGTTGTTTGTTGGTTGTTTGCTGCTGTTGTTGTTGTTGTGTTGTTGCTGTTTGTAGTTTGTCGTTCCTTCCCTCTCATCTTTCCTTTTTCTTCGGGTTCTCTTTTGCGGGCATTCTTTTCTCATCATTTTTTTTTTTGTTTTTTGGTGTTTTTTCATTCAAAAAAGCCAAAATATGTTGAACTAGTTTCAAAGCAAGTACTCATCTTTTGTTGTTGGTTTGTTCTGTTTGCCCGTTGCCCCAGGTAGAGCATGATCACTAAATTTCTTGAGGTTATTGCAACATCTGGAGGAGCTTTGTATTTCTTTATTTAGATATTTATTTATTTAAACTATTTGTGTGTCATGTTATCTATGTTTGTATGTAATGTATGTATGTATGTTGATTATGTACTGTGCATGTCTTTATTATGTATGTTATGTAATCGAATCTTTATATGAGATCGCATGTCTGTACTGTTGGTATCAATTCATTTGCTTTATTTCATTTAGTCATTTAATCGATTTTTACTCATCAAAGTCTGATTTCGAACTCATAGTGAATCACGTTTCTTTCTTCTATGGTTTCTTCTTCGAAGCCCATTGTACCATGATTCGGCTTGTGTTTTCAAAGCCTGTTTGTACATTAGTGTTCTCTCTCTCCTCTCTCTCTCGCTCCTCCTCTCTCTCTCTCGTCCATCCCCTCTCTCTCCTCTATCCTCCCTCTCTCTCCGCACTCACTGTCACCCAAATCTGTGTGTGTGTGTGTGTGTGTGTGTGTGTTGTGTGGTGTGTGTGTTTGTGGTGTGTGTGCGTCCGTTCCCTCTCTCTCTCTCTCATCTCTTGCCCTTGCCGAAGCTAACTTTGTGGTTATAACGAATACGTCCATGATGTATCGCAATTACAAGCGCACAAACGTGTCAACATGATGGGAGAACAGGATCTGGAACCAAAGTAAGAAACTATCCGAAAGAAGAGTTGGCTGGTCCCGGCGTCGGACTGTATTGGGTTTTATGTTCTTTTCATTCACAACCCGTGATGTTGCAGGGTAAAGGTGGGGGGGTGGGGGGGGGCAGTGACAAAACCCAATACTCACGTAGGCACGAAACGCGGGCCACACAGCCTCTCTCCTGAGACTGGCGTTGACCATCAGGTTGCTGTGTTTGTGTACGTAGTCAAATCACACAACCCCCCCCCCCCACTCCCCCGTCCCCGCCTTCCGCCTACACCCAAAGCCCAACCCCTCCCCCGTCTCCCCTACCGCGCTGCCCCGTCGTGTCCCACTTATTCTAAGCCACGTGAATGCTGGGTTTGTTGGGTTGTTCATATGGTGATCATTCTTTGGTCAAAAAAACGGAACGCGTAGGACAATTCCCCCAGGTCCCCCCCGGGGAAATAGAAAAGTCCCAACAAACCCCGACCACCCAAAACAAAAAGGAAAATTAAAAAAGAACATGACAGGTAAGGTCAGAGCGTGATGGAACAAAAGAACAACCAGAAACAAAAATAATATCGGCGTGATGTGTGATTTCGAAACCATGGGCAATAATGTTCAAAACAACTATGTTCGTATGATGGTGCGAATAGATCCTTCCTTTTCGCCTTCTCTCTCCCTTCCTCTCCTCGTCCTCTCCTCCCTCTCCTCTCCATCATTCTGTCCGTCTGTCTGGTCTGTCTCCACCCCTCCGCTCTCCCTCCTCCGTCCTCTCTCCACTCCTCTTTCCTTTTCCTCCCCTCCCTCTTTTCCTCCGCCTCCCGCTCCTCCTCTCTTCCTCTCCTCCTCCTCCGCTCTCTCTCCCCTCCCCTCTTTTCCTTCCCTTTCCCCCCTCCTCCTCCCTCTCCTCTCTCCTCTCTCTCTTCTCTCTCCTCTCTCCCTCTTTTCCCTCTTTCCCCTTTCCTTTCCTTCCTTCCTCTCCTCCTTTTTCTCTCTCTCGCTCTCTCGCCATCTCTCTCCTCACGCTCTTTCCCTTATCTGTCTTCTCCTTTCTCTCTCCTCTGCATTCTCCCCTCCTCCTCTCTCGCCCCTCCCCCCTCCCTCTCGTCTTCTTGTTCCCTCCTCCCCCTCCCTTCTCTCTTCCTCTTCTTTCCTTCTCATCTCTTTCCCATTCCTCTTTCTTTCTCCCCCCTTCATCTCTCTTTTTCTTCCCTGCCTCTTTTCTCACTCTCTCTCCCTCTCTCCTCTCTCTCAAAAAAAAATCTCCTCCTCTTTTCTCTCTTTCTCTCTCTTCTCTCGTCCGTCTCCCTCTTTCCTCCCCCCCATCTCTCTCCTCTCTTCTCTCCTCTCTCTCTCTGTCTCAGCAATAAGTCGACTCAGGAACCCCTCTTCTTTTTTTCCTGTGCCCTGTCTGTTGTCCGGGTCGGCTGTCCGCCGGTCTTTCCCTCCTGATAACCTGCTCCTGTATTCAGTCTTGTTTCCATTTTTTATTTGTTATTGTCCGTCCTATCTTTTTTGTTGTGGCTGTCCGCTTTTTCCCACTTCTTTCCCCTCCTCTTTCCTTTCTTCTCTTTCCCTTCCCCCCGTCCTCTCCCCCTCACTTTCCCTTCTCTTCTTTTCTTTCTTTCGTCTCTCTTGGTCTCCCTCTCTTTCCCTTCCCCTCTCCTTGGTCCTTACCACCAATAAAAACAGTGCTTATTCATCCAAGAGTTTTGCAAACAAACTTGAACAACAAAGACAACCCCAGCATACAACTTGAACAACAACAAACACGGCAACAAGAAAACATAGCAGTCCCCTACCCAAACCAACCCCTCCTCGTAGTGGGACTCACCGACAAGCCCGCCACGCCCCACCCCCACCCCCTCACACACACACACGCACACACACACACACACACCACACACACACAAACACACACATACACAAGCCGCCGCGCAGCAGCCTGCGCGCACGCACACACACACACTACACACACACAACCACACACAACACCCACACACACACACACACACACACACACATACATCCCGTCCTTTCTTCACAACCCAACAAATACCACACACTAACACACAACACAAATCACACACACACACACACACACACACGACACAACCACACACACACACACTCCTTCTTCACACAATCACATGACACAAGCCCTACAAACCATACAGACGATATATATATAAATAAAGAAAGGTCCATCCGTTGTGTTTTTACATACACCGGTTCACTTGTATGTCTTACCCTCTTCCACCCCATACTGAACCATCCACTTCTCTTTCCCTTTCCTCATAATATCTCTCCCCCCCCCCCCCCTCCCCCGCTTTCCTCATCCCCCCCTGTGTGTTTCATCCTGGTTTTCAACGCTGCTGCATAAAAGGAAAAAAAAAAAATTGTAAACCCCCCCCCCCCCCCTCCCCCCCCACCCCGCCACCCCACCCCCACTCCCCTCTCTCCTGTCTTTTATATGCGTCTTCATTGTTAAAGAGAGAGAAGAGAGAGCTGAGAGAGAGAGAGAGAGAGAGAGAGGAGAGAGAGATAGAAACAAGAGATATACAGACACAAGCAAAGACGCCTGACCCCAGATCACCCACCACACACCCCACACAACACACACACACACACACCCACACACACACACACACATCCTTACACCTCACTACTCATACACCCGGTGACACAATATTCACACCAGACGACCCACGTACACGACACAACAACAATATTTACACAGACAGACCAGACAGACAGACCACAACACACACACACTCACGCCCCCCCCCCACACACACACACACACACACCTACGAGATCACTCAACAACACACACACATACAACACACACACTCCCACCCCCCCCCTCCCACACACCAAAACACACCCCACCACCCAGAAGGCGTCGGGAATCGGAAGACGGAAGAAGGTTTTTTTGCCCCCCCCTCCCCCCCCCCCCCCCCCCCCCCCAACTATTAACCTTAATCTAGGAAATTTGGGTTGTTAAGTGGTCAGGCCCAATATCCTTTTCTCTCGTCCACCCCTTAACCCTGTTTCCTTAAAGATTCTGTGACCAGCCACAAAACAGGATGGTGTGCAACCATGTTTCTCTCTCCGCCGTCTCCTCTGTCTATCAATCTATCCATGCCGTCTAATCCGTAAGCTGGCCGGTTGATCTCTCCTCTCTCTGCCGGTGTCTGTCGCGCCCCATCGCGCGCAATCTATCCCATCGCGTCTCCTCGGCGGTGTTCCCTTCTCCCCCCCCCCCCCCCGTCTTCCCCTTCCCCCCCCCCCCTTCCCCGCCTCTCTCAACCCCCCCCTTCCCCCTTCTCGCCCCTCCTCCCCCTCGCCATCCTCATCTTTTTCGTTTTCGGTACAGACCACACAGGTCCTTAAATACCCAAGGGGTCTATTATTTGACGGAATTATCAAACAACTTGAACAACACAGCAACGACCACAAACACAACAACAGCAACGACAGTAGGCAGTGCTCTCTCTTCTGGTAGTGGACCCACCACCCCCCTCCCCCTCCTCCGCCCCGTTGCCTCCCCCCCCCTCCCACAACCCAACACACACACACACACACACACACACACACACACACACACACACCACACACACTCCCTTCAATCAAAATCACCACCCGACAGCAAGTCCCCGACAAACAATACAGACGATATAAAAAGGGCGATCGTTGTCGTCAGTTGTAAGGTTTGTCCGCACACATTGTGGAATTATCAGTCTCACCCCCCTTTCCACACCAAAACTGAAACTATCCACTCCTATGTTTCACCTCCCCCCCCCCCCCCCCCCATCTCTGGTTTCCAGTCAACCCGTATTCCCCCCCCCCCCCCCCCACCGCCGCATTGAATTTCACCTCTACCGCCGCATTGAATTGCCCCCACCTCTACCCCCACCCCCAACTCCCATCCTCTTCCTCCCCCCTTCTTTTCTCCGTCATATGTCTTCATTATTAGAAGAAAAAGAGAGAGAGAGAGAGAGAGAGAGAGAGAGAGAGAGAGAGACGAGAGAGGAGAGAGGAAAGAACAAACACAGACAACAGGCAAAGGCACAACACAGACACAGGAACAGGCAGACCTACACACTTACACACAACATACACAATGTTCACAGATCAGACATGACAGGAAAGACGACAGGCACCGCACAAACACACAACACGCACGAATTGCACGCATGCACCACACACGTACCGCGCCAGCGTCGCGCAACACAAACACCACACACCACGCACACACTGGGGAGGCCAGATGGTGGGTGTTTGCTCCCCTCCCCCCCCCCCCCCCCCCCCCCCCCCCCCCGCCACTCCCAACCCCCCCCCCCCCCCACGCCAAAATTCCATGTACTAAAAAGTTGTTGTGATGGGGAAGGGGAAGGATCTGAAAGCCCGAAATCCTTTTTGCCTGTCTGTCTAGCTCTTGTCGCTCGCTCTATCCTCTTTCTATCCCATCTGTCTCTGCTTGTCTGTGTATCCCTCACCACTCCCCCCTCTCGGTCTTCTACGCTCCTCCACTCTCGTTGCGTTTCGTGTCGTACGTGGATGTGTGTGTGTGTGGTGTGTGTGGGTGGTGTGGTGGGTCGGTGGTGGGTGTGTATAGTGCTGTCGGTGTAGTGTGGATGTGTGTGTAGGGCCGGCGTGCCATGACGCCGCGCGTCGAAGTGGTGTGGTGTATGTGTGAGTGTGTGTGTCTTGTTTTGGTGTGGTCCTGTGTGGTGTGTGTGTGTGTG
>JADBJO010022860.1:17500-27329 GCA_016801955.1 Conus betulinus
GCGAGATTGTGCCTGTGGGTTTGAAAAAGGAGCAGTTGAATCTCGTTTTGATGTGGACCGTGCTAACACTGTTCAAAATGTTGCTCAAAATTATATCTCCTGTTTCAAATTCTCTTACAGGTAGGCCTAAGCCTGATGTTCATGCTGATACAATATGCTGACAATTTTACCTATGAGCAACGTTGATGATTTGCAGACAATTTCTCTCTTTTTCAGCTGACAGTTATGGTATGCCATAGGTGGTCGTAGGCAGGACTTATTCACATTGTCATATGATTTCAATGTCATTGTGATTTATGAAGCGTATTGTTGTGTTTTTGAAGTATGTTGGTTACATTAAGAGCACACACACACACACACACACACACACACACTCACACCCACATACATATGCACACGTACACATACACGAACACACACACACGCACGAACGCACGCACACACACACACATGCACGAACGCACGCACACGCACGCACACGCACGCACGCACGCACGCACGCACACACACACACACACACACACACACACACACACACACACACACACACACACACACACATACACACATCTATACACATCTATCTGACGATATCAGGTGTTCATGTGTCCCTCTCTTCAAACCAAGGACTTTAAATAATACAACGACACAATTACACCCCAAAGGCATATCCAGCATACTACGAAGCCGCTCGTAGGGGCATGAAATCCCCCCCCCCCCCCAAACCGCACCCTCTCTCTCTCTCTCTCTCTCTCTCTCTCTCTCTCTCTCTCTCTCTCTCGTGCAACGTAGCTGGAGTAGCATAGCACGGACACAGTTTGGAAAAGCTATTTGGATTAATATCAGAATGAATATCAGTGTCAGTATTAATGTAAGTATCAACATCAGTATAAGTCTGTTTTCACTTTTCAGTTTCATCAAGGTGCGGACTAGTCCGTATGTATGCTAGACCACATCTACTAAGTTTCGAGACCACACTGCGCATGATTTTAAAGCTAGCTGATAAATGATTCAACGAATAGGGCGAGAGAATTTAGGAAGAGGGCTCCGACTTGGCAGATGTCTGACCTACGCATGAGCCCAGCGCGTTGCCCAGGCCTTGGTTGGAAGGCCTAGTTGAGATTTTCCTGTCATTTGGGGTAACTGCATTCAGTCTGCGGGACTGACTGACGATGCTGCGACAGTCTACAAGTCAGAAAGATTCCCCGACTAGCGCAGCGCCTGTCTGGTTTTGGTCTGGAAGCGAAGCGGTATATCCTGCCACACACATTTCATGTTCGTCTGCCTGAGAGAGGCTTTCCCTCCCATTTTGTGGAAGCTTACTCTCAGTGCGTTTGGTAAGCTCTTCTGAAAGTCAAACGAATTAAAGTTTGTGTTGTTGTTGTTGTTGTTGTTGTCGTACCCTGGCTAAAAGACACCAGGGATCATCCGAACAGCCGAAGTACTTGTACACTATGGTACAAATGCATCAGCTGGGGATGAGAACATTACTACTACGTGTGTGACCGTTTTGACTAACCCCGCCACGTGGGCAGCCACACTCCGACTTCGTAGGATTTCGGAGACTGATAATGTTACGCTAGGAGCTTGTCACAACGGAAGACAATCCCCGCATAACTATGCAGAGCATAACAACATTTTGACGTAGCCTTGGTGTTCTAGCCTATGTCAACTGGTCTGACACAGCCTCAAGCCAAGGCGGGTGAATCAGGTTTGACAGGAAGGTGTACTGAATGTACGGGCCCTTGTTTGGTTGGCATGTTGTGGTGCGACTGAGAGTGAGAGTTTTGGGGGGCGCTTAAAAAACGCGGTGATATGAAACGCTGAAGTGTGTAACTGATACGCATGTTCTTTGTGCTGCAAGTTCTCTTGCCCGCATAAACTGTTATCAAAGGTGCGAGGGAGCGTAGTTGAATCTATCATCTTCAGAATCCTTATTGCCTGTCACGCCTTGCTTTGCAAGAATTGAAACACCCTTAACGGTGAAGAGAAAGCTGCACGACTGTGGCATAGCCGCGGCATAGTGTCATGAAATAACTCGGCAAGTAACGCCCTGAAAATCGTACTGGGTAGGAAACAGTCACAAAACGTAGCACTGTCTGAACGACAGATGACTGTGGTGAAAAAGTATGCTATGTGAAGGATACAAGCAGTGAAAAGTAGTGCTATACGAGATATACGTGTGGTGAAAAGTAATGTTATATGAACAATACATGCGGTGAAAAGTAGTGGTATATGAACAATACATGTGGTGAAAATTAGTGTGATATGAACAATACTTGCAGTGAAAAGTAGTGCTATATGAACAATACATGTGGTGAAACGTAGTGTTACATGAACACTACATGTGGTGAAAAGTGGTGTTCTATGAACAAGACATGTGGAGAAAAGTAGTGTTCTATGAACAAGGCATGTGGAGAAAAGTAGTGTTCTATGAACATGTGGAGAAAAGTAGTGTTCTATGAACAAGACATGTGGTGAAAAGTAGTGTTCTATGAACATGTGGAGAAAAGTAGTGTTCTATGAACATGTGGAGAAAAGTAGTGTTCTATGAACATGTGGAGAAAAGTTGTGTTCTATGAACAAGACATGTGGAGAAAAGTAGTGTTCTATGAACAAGACATGTGGAGAAAAGTTGTGTTCTATGAACAAGACATGTGGAGAAAAGTAGTGTTCTATGAACAAGGCATGTGGAGAAAAGTTGTGTTCTATGAACAAGACATGAGGTGAAAAGTAGTGTTCTATGAACAAGGCATGTGGTGAAAAGTTGTGTTCTATGAACAAGACATGAGGTGAAAAGTAGTGTTCTATGAACAAGGCATGTGGTGAAAAGTTGTGTTCTATGAACAAGACATGTAGTGAAAAGTAGTGTTCTATGAACAAGGCATGTGGTGAAAAGTAGTGTTCTATGAACAAGGCATGTGGAGAAAAGTAGTGTTCTATGAACATGTGGTGAAAAGTAGTGTTCTATGAACAATACATGTGGTGAAAAGTAGTGTTCTATGAACAAGACATGTGGAGAAAAAGTAGTGTTATATGAGCAAGACATGTGGTGTGAAAAGTAGCGTTATATGAACAATTTATATATATAGTGGAAAGTAGTTCCATACAATCAATATCTGTAGTGAAAAGCAGAGCTGCCTAATCAAATCAATGGAGTGGAAAGAAGCACTCTCTGAATGAGAGACGCAGTCAAAAAGAAAAGTATCGTCAGTTACATAAAAAAAAAAAGCCACGGTACGTGAACACAACCTCGAAAGAAACAGTCTGAATCTTGAATCCTTTCAGAAACGCATTAGTAAAAAAGCAGACTGACTGGAGAAATCAAACAGGTGTTGTACCCCAGATAGTATCTAGCCCCCTCAATAGCAATGGAAGAGCCTGAAGTAAAAGGCCTTCCGCCTTCAAACTCGATCACTCTCCAGCGAACGTCATAGCTGACTAGGGTTGGTTGGCGGAAATTGCGTCGCTACATTAGGGCGAAGTTCAAAGAGGCGAAATAACCCGGGGGTTAATTCAAAAACACGTGCAGGGGGATAGGGGGGGGGGGGGGGAGAGGGAGGGGAGTAGGAGGTTGGGGGGGAACGGAGGGAGGGGGTAAAGGGTACGTAAAAATGATGATTGTAGTGACAAAAAGGGGATGGACTGAGGAAATAGTTTGTCGTGACAAAGAGAGGTACTCGACGTATTCCATTTGTTGAAAGGCTGGTATATGAGGAGCGTGTGTGTGGGGTGTGGGGGGGGGGGGGGGGGGGGGGGGGGGGGGGGGGGGGGGGAGGAGGAGGGGGAAGGGGGGACAGGTTGGGGGGAGAAAACAGGAAGGGTTCTCAATTCAAAGTTTGATAGCTGGTGACACGAGGTATTCTCGTTGTTCATTTCTCTGTCTCTGTCGCTCTCTCTTTCTTTGTCTCTATCTTTCTCACGTTCTCTATCTCGTTCCGTCTATCTGTCTGTCTATTGCTGTCTCTCTTTGAATCTCTCTGTCCTTGTCTGTCTGTCTGTCTTGCCCTGACTCGATCTCTCTGGCTCAGCCCCCCCCCCCCCCCCCCCCCCCCCCTCCCGTTCCCCTTTTTCTGTCTCTTCCCACTCTGTCTGTCTCTCTGTGTCTCTGTCTCTCTCTGTGTCTCTGTCTGCCTGCCTGCTTGTCTGTCTGTCCCTCTCTGTCTCCCTCTCGTTCTCGCCTCCCTCTCCCCCCCCCTTCTCTCTGTCTCTCTCTCTGTCTTAGTCTTTCTGACTCTGTCTCTCTGACTCTCTCTACGTCTGTCTGTCTGACTGTCTCGGTCTGTCTGTCTGTCTGTTAGTCTGTCTGTCTGTCTCTCTCTTCTCTCTCTCTGTGCGCGCGCGCACACGTGTGGTGTGTGTGTGTGTGTGTGTGTGTGTGTGTGTGTGTGTGTGTGTGTGTGTGTGTGTGTGTGTGCTTGCTTGCTTGCGCGGGCGCGTGTGTGTCCCTATCATGTATAAAGCTTAATAATCGACGTCTCAGAATCGTATTACCCAAACCACACGGCCCTTAATCCGGTCAAAACGAAAGGCATGGTCTTATTATCCAGACAAAAGCATCAACACACTAAGCCCTCTCACTCTTAAGCTTTAAAGAACAAATGGACTCCCGGGTGAGCAGATTCAACGAATCTCGTGTTTTTAGGCTTAGCCAATGGCGACGAGACTATCTAACACGGCAATTAATATTTCATCGTGTCTGCAGTCAATCATCTGGCTTGCGATTCGTTTTTGCCGAGTAAATGTAAATAATTGGAAACCAACACCCAGAACTAATAATCCGCCGCCTGTTTGGCACCATCGCCGCACCGACCGTCTGGAGCGCTGTTAGAGATACATCACACCAACATAATCAGCATTCTATACAGATCAGCGGTGAAGCTGGTTCTACTCGACTAGTACTTATGAATAACTGAAAAGGTTACCTCTACAGAAACAGCTATCCTACCATTTCAGGGTGTTATGTTCAAAGTACATTAAACACACCACACACACACACACACACACACACACACACACACACACACACATACACTAACTAACTAACTAACTAACTAACTAACTAACTAACTAAACTAACACCACACACACACACACACACACACACACACACACACACACACACACACACACACAAAAACGTGGCATCACCTTATTTGTGCAAGTAGAAGCAAAATGGTCTGATTTCGTAAAAAGTTATAGTTTGTCGCAGATACGTGTCGATTTCTTCAAACTTAGCTTTGCAGTTTTTTGCACCATAGGGTTGGAACTCTCTTCCAGCGTCTGTCAAGGCATACCGGTCACTTGCAAAGTCCTTCGGTCGTACTGACATTGGTTTTGAAAATAAATGTGAAAGTTTGTAGGATATACATAAAGGTGTTCGTTATGGTGTTCCTAAACTCTCTCTCTCTCTCTTTGAAACAAATGTGAAAGTTTTTTAGGATATACATAAAGGTGTTCGTTATGGTGTTCCTAAACTCTCTCTCTCTCTCTCTCTCTCTCTCTCTGAAATGAAAATGTGAAAAGTTTTTAGGATATACATTTTTTAGGATATACATAAAGGTGTTCGTGTATGGTGTTCTAAACTCTCTCTCTCTCTCTCTGAAATAAATGTCTCTCTCTCCTCTCTCCTCTCTCTCTCTCTCCTCTCTCTCTCTGAAAAAAAATGTTGAAATTTTTTAGAATATCCATAAAGGTGTTCGTTATGGTGTTCCTAAACTCTCTCTCTCTCTCTCTCCTCTCTCTCTCTCTGAAATAAATGTGAAAGCTTTTAGGATATACATAAAAGGTGTTCGTTATGGTGTTCCTAAACTCTCTCTCTCTCTCTCTCTCTCTCTCTCTCTCTCGATCTCTCTCTCTCTCTCTCTCTCTGAAATAAATGTGAAAGTTTTTAGGATATACGTAAAGGTGGTCGCTATGGGTTCTAAACCTAAACTCTCTCTCTCTCCTCTCTCTCTCGCTCTCTCTCTCTCTCTCTCTCTCTCCCTCTCTCTCCTCCGAACTCTATCTCTCTGCTCTCTCCGCTCTCCTCACTCCCCTCCCCCTCCTCTCTTGGCTTAACCTTTGGCTTCCTTTTTAACGTTTAACGTCCCTATATTCAAATATATATCCTTTGTTTGCTAACAGCAAGCTTTTTTTGCTTTCCCCTTGATTTGTTGTCACGTCTATTATTATTGTTCTTATATCATTATTGTTATCATTATTATTATTATTACAATACATCATCATTCATCATCATCATCATCATCATCATATATTCTTCTTTCTTCTTCTTCAGCCACCACCACATATCATTATTATTATTGTTATGTTGATGATGATGATGATGCTTAGCATTTGATGATGACGATGATGACGGCTATTGCTATTGTTCTTATATCATTATTGTTATACATAATTAATTATCATTACAGTCCATCATCATCATCTTCATCACTACCATTCGCTACCGCTATCATTGTTATCATTGTTTATGATGATGACGGTTATAATTACTATTTTTGTTGTTGTTTTTATATCATTATCACCCTTAACCCATGCTTTTGTTGTTTGTTATCGGTCATCATCATCATCATCATCATCATCATCATCATCGTTGTCAGTTGTTGGCGAATCCACAGTTCATATCACGATTATCATGATGTAATTATTTTTCTTATCAGTATATTTCCCCATTTCTCAAAATCCTATCATTGTTGTTGTTCTTGTTGCTATTGTTGATGTTACTGCTTTTTTTTTTCCTTTGCTATCATTGCATCTTCTGCCCTGGTCCCATGTGCCTATTTCAGTAGAATGTAACAGAATGAAAACTAGAACGGTTTGGGGGATGTTAGCCCTATCCTCAAAGTCTTCAGCTTTGAGCATAACCACTTGTCCGAGTCGTTTCACCACCACTACCCCACCTCCCCTCTTTCTCTAAATCCAAATGTGTTTGTGTGTGTGTGTGTGGGTGTGTGTGTGTGGTTGGTGTGTGTGTGTGTGTGTGGTTGTGCATCTGTCTGTGTGTGATATGTCCATATTATGTACGAATGTATGTGTCTACTAGCAATGTATCATCGTGTGTACATCCCTGTGTGTGTGTGTGTGTTGTGTGTGTGTGTGTGTGTGTGTGGGTGGTAGTGGCGTGAGCGCGCCGCGCGCGTGTCAGCCCACATGCTCGTGGGGTCGCGTTGTCTGTGGTGTGTCCCGTGAGATAGAGAGAGAAGAGAGAGACAGAACCCAGACAGACAGAGACGAGACAGACAGACAGACAGAAAAGACTGACAGAGACAGACAGACAGAGACAGAGACCTTAACAGCAATGAACGACTCGAACGCCCAAGAGCGTGGTGGGTCCAATCGCATATACAGCGAGCATGAACTTCCACTTCCACCGCGAATCCTCAAAATCCCCCCCACAGCTCAGGTGTATCACCGTGTGGCGGGGAGTACGCACCACGCCAAAACGCCGCCAGACACTCTAAACAGGCGTACAGGCCAGACAGACGGACAGACAGACAGACAGAACAGGAGCAGAGAAGACACGGTCCATCGTCGCCGGCCCGCCGCGCCAAGTTCATGAGTCTTAAACGAAAGGCCGGATCCCCAGCGGGTTCATGGATCTCTAGGGAGGTTTTAAGAAAGAGGCGGCGGCGCGCGCGATGTTTGAGAGCAGAAAGAGTGCGGGGGTGGCCCGCCCCCCCCTCCGTGGCGTCCGCTTCGCTCCGGTTCGCCCCCCGTATGCTCGCATGCCGTGGTCCAAGACGGGGTGGGCGGAGTGCAGGACGGCCGGCGTGTGGTCGGCGGGCGCCAGTGGGTCGGTTGGGTTGATGGAGGCAGCGGGGGGGTGGGCGGAGTCAGATGGGGGTTTCCGGGTGGCGGGCCGTGGGGTGTGGGAGGGGGGGAGAGGGGGGGGTAGTGGTATCGCGGCGACGCGGTAGAGCCGTAGCGTCTGGACACGTCCTGCACGCGTGTTGTGGTGGGTGTGTAGGTGTGTGTATTGTGTGTGTGTGTGTGGAAATGTGTGTGTCGGGGTGGTGCGAGAGGTGGGCGCTGTCGATGGTGGTGGTAGTGTGTGTAGTGAGTTTAGCGCATGACGTGCGTGCGTGCCGTGGCGTGTGTGTTGTGTGTGTGTGTGTGCGGCGAGACGGGCACTCGCCCTGTGCGTGCGTGCGTGCGGTCGGTGCGGTGACAGTGCGGCGTGCGGTGTGTGAGTGTGTGCTGTGTGCTGTGGACTTCTGCTGGGGTGGATCCGTAGCAGTGTTGCGTGTGTGTCCTGCGCGCTAGCGTGGTAGGTGTGTGTGTGTGTGGGTGTGTGTGTGGCATGGTAAGAGGGGGTGCGCGCGCGCGCGGCCTAGGAAGCCACGTATAACAAGTGTCGCTCTTTTCTCAACCCTGTTTCCCCCCGATCTCTGGACACACCGAAAGTGGATCGTTATGTTGCCAGGACGGGGAGCGCTGTGTCAAAACTCGTTGATGCATGTCCTTGCAAATAGATATTGTAACCATTTTCACTGCGCGTGTGCTCCTGCCGGTAAACGATGAGATGAGAGCCAGATTGAGAGCAGATCGAAGGAGAGGGAGAGAACAGAGAAGGAGAGAGCTAGAGTAGCAAATAGCCAAGAGATCTGCAGAGACAGAGAGAGACAGAGAGAGAGAGAGGATCCCCCAGAGGAGAGATCTATGCGGATGTCATAAAATCCAACTGCATGTTCTTATAAAAACAACCGTCGCGCCACAAATAAGCATTATGCATTTAAACCAAAAACACCCGCACAACCTAACACGTCAAGCACCTTCACACATTTCTAACAGATTTGGTTTTCAAAAAAACCCCATTAACTTCCTTTCACAGATGTCGAACAGTTCAGAGTACCTCCATCACAGATCTTGAACAGATATACCGGTCCTTTACAGATTCAACAGAGGCTTATTTCTTTCAGACCACAGATGTCAAAACATACTCTGTACCTATTCACAGACTCTGCCACTTATGGTCACACCTCCTCAATCTTAACAAATCATGTAACTCTCTGGCAAATGTGACAAGGTCATACGTACGTACAGTTCAATTCTTTGCACAGATTTTATACTGTTTTTCTGTTTTTTTTCTTCTACAGATTTTCAACAGATCCACACCGCATTAGGCACAGGGCTCCGTGCACGCATGGTTAACTTCTTTCTTTCTCTGCGGGACCACCTGAAGAAGAAACACCGGTCCTGATGTTTTTGACCAATGCACCTTCCTTGTAAGTATACTTAAGGCGTGTATCATGTCCCATAAACGCTTCAATGCTTATCTCTGAAAGTCCAGTCGTATTTTACGCGCGCGTGCGTGGATCGAGGCGGATATGCGATCCCCGGAATCAACAAGGTTGACGCATAAACTACGGAAAAAAGGAGTTTTTTTTAGCGATAGCTTTGGTGGACCGATAAGAAAACGCATGAGCTAAATGGAAGGATGAATTCCATTTCTCGTCGCTTCTCGGAGCCACGGGATATATGAGGCGCGGGATAAAAACATATCACGTTAGCTCGGCGGCCATACTGGTAACGACCCCCATGCTTGCTCCTCATTTTTTCAATCTAGAATTCTCATTGAGGTAGCCATCGATCGATTCTTTTAAGTGTAAGTGTTTACGAACGATAGTTTCTATCAGACTGATCGACCTCCTTACTCCACCAGGTCCCGACCGGATGAAGACTGCGGCTAACCTTTTCAGGCCTCGCAGGATCAAAAGCAGGTTCTGTATCTTCTTTAGCTTTCCTTTCGTTGACTCTTGTTCCGCATCTCGCGGCCTGTCCACTCTCCGTCTGTACTCCCTTCTCATTCCCCTCTCGTTGACTCTCC
>JADBJO010022861.1:5000-7500 GCA_016801955.1 Conus betulinus
ATGTATATAAGGATCGTAAATAATAAAGGTGCAATAACAGAATCCTGAGGAATGCCCATATCTATTTTCCTGAATGATGAATATTTTTTTCCAATTCGTGTACATATATTTCTTCCTTCTAGGACTTTTTTTTTTATATAATCATACATATTCCCAGAAATACCAATATTTTTCAGTTTTTATACAATAATCGAGCATGCCGGACACGGTCATATGCTTTCTTTACATTAAAGAATGTAGCTAGTGTACTTTTTCTGCGTGAAAATTACTTTTTTATATGAGAGAAGTTAGTTTCACTAAATGATAAGTTGTGCAACGCCCTTTTCTGTATCCAGCTTGCTGGACTGGAATAATGTCATTTTTTTTTTTCACAGTAATATAATAAACGTGTTTGTACAACTTTTTCAAGAAGTTTACCAACATGGGATGTTAAAGCAATGGGTCTATAGTTATTTACAGATGTTCTCGCTTTACCTTCTTTTGGTACTGGTACTGCCACTGAACTTTTCCAGATTGTAGGAATAGTGCCGTACGTCCAACATTTTTGGAACAACGAATTAGTAATATTTTCCACGAAGAAGGCAAGTGACGAAGAAGCTCGTAAGAAATACCATCTAGGCCCACTGCTGAATCATAAGATGTAATGGATTCTATCGCTTCAAGAAGTTCTGATGATTGTAATGGAGAATTTAATTAGTTATTATTGTCTGGTAGGGGACTCTTATATTGTTCGTTTCGTTCCTCTTTATGTCTATGGTACTTGATTTCTGCTGGAAGATTTACAGCTCGACTATTTTCCGAAAAGAAATGGGAGAAAGCTTCCACCTTGTCCATCGTGCTTGGAAATTCTTTTGTTAATTTTACAGGGTAAGCTTGTGTTTTGTAACAATTTTTCATTTGTTTTTACTGTTTTCCAAACTTTAAACATATCCTTCGATTCTTTTACTTCGGTCTCACAAAATTCTGCCCAGTATTTTTTTTTTTTTTTTAGCTTGAGCGATAATTTTATTACATTTGTTCTTTTCTTGCTTCATAAAGACAAAATTTTCTTCTGTCTTATTTCATAACCAAGCCTTGTAACTTTTTCGCTTTGATTTAACAGCTAGTCTACATTCTTCCGTCCACCATACATTACCCACATATTTACCAATCTTTTTAAATTTACATTTAGGGATAGAATGCTCGGCTGCTAACAGTATGACTTTGCTGAAATTAGAATAAAATAAATTAACATCATCGTTCTGAATAAATGTTGTGTTATACGATGCAAGAACAATCTGGTAGGCATCCCAGTTGGCAAGTTTATAATTAAACTTTGGAATTTTGTCTTCGATGTCTGTTACATCATTATTTATGTCATCATCAAAGATTATAGTAATGGGGAGGTGATCACTTCCCAAACAATCTTCTCCTATAGACCAATTACAGTTTACTGCAATACTAGGTGCAGTTCTGAACCCATGCGTGTGTGTGTGTGTGTGTGTGTGTGTGTGTGTGTGCGCGTGCGCGCGTGCGTGCGTGCGTGCGTGCGTGTGTGCGTGCATGCGTGCCTGCGTGCGTATGTATGTTTATGTGCGCGCGTGAGTATTGGTATGTGCGTGTCTCTGTGTGCAACCCATACATTGAGAGAGAGAGAGAGAGAGAGAGAGAGAGAGAGAGAGAGAGAGAGAGAGAGAGAGAGAGAGAGAGAGAGAGAGAGAGAGAGAGAGAGAGACTGACCGATCGACCGACTGACCGACCGATCGACAGACAGTAAGACAGACAGATAGAGAGAAAGACAGACAGACAGACAGACAGACAAATAGATAGAGATATATAGAGATGATATGTAGGTAGATAGATAAATAGACAGACAGACAGACAGGTGACCCCCGATGACTTGATGTACATAGGCCTATCGTTTACGTATACACACATCTGTATATGCATCTGTAGTATCTTGCAGTGACTGGTTATGAAGGAGCAACCCACGGAGGGTGTCCCTGTCACAAATTCTACTTTCGGCTGATGTCTGTCTCAGTCTATCCACAAGTTTGACAGACGGCTGCTGTGACAAGTGCCTGTATAAGCTGCCGAGTTTCTAGGATATGTACATAATTTGATCCTTATCATGTTATGCTCCAGGAACAAGTGCTCCTGTTCCCCTTCTATTCACATCCCATTCTACAGGTGTTCTTCAGTTTGAGCGGTTCGTGATTAGGGTGGTGAGAGAAGTGGAATATGGGGAAAGGAATTAGCAGTGCACGTTTCAATCGTTGACAAACATATACTTTGCTGTCAGTCAATGGGCTTTACTCTGCATTTCTCTTCATGACTTACCCAGGCGTCATCCACCCAAGGAATGCAAACATACACTTCTGTGGTGGTGGGCAGGAAGTGCGTGAACACTCGCAGTGACGTATCATGAAGTGGATGAAACTCGACCGCGTGGTTCCATCCTTCAATTGAGTTCATAGCAAACTCAACAACTCCAGCTACAGGATGCCTGGGCCACAGAAAT
>JADBJO010022861.1:12500-27328 GCA_016801955.1 Conus betulinus
AGATAGACACGTGGACGCGCGGGCAGATTGACAGATAGACAGAGGTGCAGAGATGCATGTATATTTTAGCGCATTATGATGCAGTCACATTTAGCGTAACATTTTCCCCTCCAGTCGTAGTTTACATATGGATGCAAAGCAGCGGAGGAAGAAAACTGTGAAGCCACTGAAGAGATGAGGAGCTGTGTACTTCTACGTTGTGTACTTCGACTCGTAGAGTCTTCAGTGCAATTACGTAAAGATCACAATTTCATCATCACTGCATGATGGCGTAATGCATTTGAACGTAAATAATGGGGGGGGGGGGGGGGGGGGGGGGGGGGAAGAGCGGAAAACGAGGGGGAGGGGAGGGAAAGGGGTGTAGCACTTATCTAATAACATAACGTCGCATGCGATTTGGGTTTTTAGTCAACTGTAGTTGGAAAACGGAAGCGTTGCTATGACCACGTTGTTCAAGGACTGTGTCAAAGGAGTTGATCAGAGAATGTTTTAGTTTTGTTATTAAATATGTAAAACGTTGCCTTCGCGTCTGTATAATGCTTCATTGGTGACCCCAAATCGTGAGTGGACCTTGTAGTGACCAGCTAATACCAGCTACGACCACTCCTACGCTCACAGACTCATTTAATCATGTCAGTGACAACAGAAGCAATTGCACAACTTGCAGACGCCATCCGGCAACAAACTTTATCTCAGACGGAAAAATTTCCGCCTCAACCACCTGTGGCAGCTGTCGCCTTCAAAGCACCCCCTTTTGGACAACCGATACATCAGCATGGTTTGTTCGTTTGGAGGCTGTTTTCACTACACACACACCTCCCATTACGAATGACTTGACAGCATTTCATCATGTAATACAATTTCTCGACTCAGATACATCCAGACGTGTACAAGCGGTAGTCGAACGCCCCCCAGACACTCAAAAGTATGAAACACTCAAGTCGGCTCTACTCCAAGCTTTTGAGTCCACATAACTACAGAAAGATACTGCCTTTCTGCAAATGCAGGCTCTGGGAGACAAACGACCGTCAGAATTATTGCAGTACATGCGATCGATTAATTCCAATCCAGACACCCTCTTCAAAGCTCTTTTTCTGAATCAACTGCCATCAGAAGTCAGGAAGATTCTTGCCCAGTCTACAGACGAAGAGGAGGTTCTAGGCGAAAAGGCTGACCGCATCTTAGAAGTGGATCTCCCAACCCCTGCATTTGTGGCAGCTGCGTCAAACCGACCATCAAAAAATTCCTTTAACAGTGCTTCAATCATTTCACCTTGTGCAAGTATCACGCATGATTCAGAACTGAAGCGAGACGCTGTGAAACAAAGTAGGTGAACAACCCTGTGCAATGGCCCCACAACAACCTGGGTGGAAACGGGATCAAAAACAGACCGCCAACATGAACTCCATTGAATCTCATGATGTTTATACAGCTTCCTCAGTCAACATTAGCACAATGAGGGTAGCTGATGTTTTGTCAGGACGCAGTTTTCTAGTTGACGTGGGGGCTGAAGGATCTGTTTTCCCTGCAAGTGTCACAGAACGCAAAAAGGCTCGAGGACCCAGTCTAGTTGCTGCCAACGGCTCAGCCATTCCTACTTATGGAAGAAGAAACATCCCATTGCAACTAGGACAGGGTGCATCGTTTGTTCCAAAGTTTGGATTGCCGATGTGACTCAACCCATCCTAGGTGCAGACTTTTTTGCTGCCCAAAGACTGGCCATTGATCTCACAACAGACGTCTGGTGTCCCTGGATAGAGGTTTGGTCATCCCCGCACAGCCAGCACGCTCACAAGCAGGAAGAAGCGTACACAAGATTCATTCCCGCTATGAAGCAATTGCAGAGGAGTTCCCTGAAATCCTAGTACCTTCCTTCACAGAAAACAAGCATGGTGTACTCCAACACGTTCCCACTACTGGTTCCCCTGTGCATGCATGTGCACGTCGCCTCGATCACGAGAAATTGACAACTGTTAAAGCAGAATTTGACGAAATGGAACACTTAGGTATCGTCCGCCATTCATCTTCCCCTTGGTCATCACTGCTGCACATGGTGAAGAAAAGCAATGGCAGCTGGCGTCCCTGCGGAGATTATCGTCGACTAAATGATATCACCAGAGATGACCGCTACCCCTTCCTTTCTCACATCCAGGACTTGAATACCAACCTTGCTGGAAAAACGATTTTTTTTTCTAAAATTGATCTTGTTCGAGGCTACAACCAAATCCCAGTTGCACCTGAAGATATTCCCCAAAAACAGCAGTCCATCACTCCATTCGGCCTCTATGAGTTCCTGAAAATGCCGTTTTGGTCTGACAAATGCAGCTCAGGCATTTCATCGCCTCATGGACAGTGTTTTGAAGGACCTGGACTGCTGCTTTGTGTATCTTGATGACATTCTTGTTGCAAGCACTTCACCCGAACAACATGAGGCCGATCTACGTACCATTTTCAGCCTATTGACCTACAACGGTTCAGTGGTCAATATTAAGAAATGTGTTTTTGGTCAATCTTCCCTGCATTTCCTTGGACATTTAGTCTCAGCAGCCGGGATTGAACCCCTGCCACAGAACGTTCGCGCAGTCGTTGGTCTTCCCACTCCCTGACAAGAAAGCTCTTGAACGTTTCCTGGGTATGAGGAATTTCTATCACAAATTTCTCCCAGGCATCGCAAAGTGCCTTGCACCTCTGACTGAGGCTATCAAAGGTAAACGCAAGAAATTCACATGGACACCTGAATGTCAAGCTACATTTCAGGAGGCCAAATCAGCACTAGCTTCTGCTGTCATGCTCCATCACCCCGACCCGCAATCTCAGACAAAACTTTCAGTAGACGCATCAGACACAGCCATAGGAGCCGAACTGTCACAACAGCAGAATGGTACCTGGAAACCCATCGCATTCTTCTCCAGAAAGCTCACACCAACCCAACAACGTTACTCAGCGTTTGACCGTGAACTGTTGGCCATCTACAGTGCAATCCAGCATTTCCACTACTTCTTGGAAGGAAGAACATTCACTGTTTTCACAGATCACAAACCACTCACTCATGGCCTGACAAACAACACTGACCCACATCCCCTCGCAAGGTTTCATCGCAGTCTCAAAGCCGCTCTCAAGGCTCGCCTCGATGGACCACGCTGGATGGACGAACTACCAATCGTGATGCTTGACATCTGGACAACGTGGAAAGAAGAACTTGACGTCGCTCCTGTTCTCCTCACCTATGGCACAAACCTCTGAGTGCCTGGTGATTTCCTTCCACCCCCATGTGCAGACAAGGTGTTCGCTTCCAGTACCTTCGTCCAAGAACTACAAGAAAAACTTAGTAAACTTTCCCCCTTTTCCCCCTTCCCACCATGGATCACAAGCGTCGTACATCCCCAAGAACTTACAGTCAGTAGATCAGGTGTACCTACGTCATGACGCCCGCAAGGGCCCCTTAGTGAGGCCTTACGATGGACCGTTTCCTGTGTTAGCCCGTGCCGAAAAATACTTTGACATTTTCAAAGATGGGAAGACTTCGCGTGTTACTAGATCGACTCAAGCCTGACTCAAGCCTGCAGAAGTGTCAGATTTAAACAAAGTTTTATTCCCCTGTCCATTGATTTCTTGAACCGAGAAGATGTTTAATTGAAATCCAAATTCCTCTATATGAATGTATGTCATATGTGAGAAATGGGTAATGTGGCTAAATTATTGTTTATTTGCTGTGAATGTGTGTGACCACAAATTAATTTCTCAAATTGAGATAATAAAGTTTACTTGACTTGACTTGACTTGACTTGCTTTTTCCCCACAAACTTTTCCCAGACCTGGTCAGAATCCCTGTGTGTCTGAGCCACAGCCCTCATGCTTCTCAGGAGGATCACACTGCCAGAACAAATGATGCTACCAGACCAGATCGTGCTGCCAGATCCGATGATGCTCGAGGCAACGCTCCAGCACCTGCACAGTATCCTTATCAAATGCTCCGACACCACCAGTTACAAAACTCGCACTGGGAGACTGGTGCAGAAGCCAAAGAAACATCGAACATTTTACCGACTCAGCCGAGTCTGAGCATTACAACATAGAACAGATACTTCAAAGACTCAACCAAGCATGTATTATACTTCCACATGATATTGGACAGTTGTTACAAGTTTATTGATTATACTATTTTTGCTTTGGTATGTTTGCATTCATCGCGCTGCGCCTGTTCTGGGGGGAGCCATGTAGCACTTATCTAATAACATAAAGTCGCATACGATTTGGGTTTTTTAGTCAATTGTAGTTGGAAACCGGAAGACCACGTTGTTCAAGGACTGTGTCAAAGCAGTTGATCAGAGAATGTTTTAGTTTTGTTATTAAATATCTAAAACGTTGTCTTGGCGTCTGTGTGATGCTTCATGGGAAAGATGGAGATGGGGGAAGCTGTGATTTGGTTTAGTCTTTGATGTTCAGGCCATCTGGTGCACTACTCCCTGGGCAACAGCTGCTGTGACAGTGAAAAGTGCAAATGCTGTCCCTTCCTCAACACTACCACGCTCACCTTCAGAGGGCCCCCAGGATGCCATTTCACCATGAGGAGCAGTTTCACCTGCCAAACCAGTGATTTGGTAAATGTAGTCCACTGCAGCCTGTGCGGTCGCATCTACGAAGGCAAGACATACCGCACACTGGAAGAACGCTTTCAAAGAGCACAGGACAGCATCCTCCAGAGAAAGCAAACCCCTGTGGCTATACACTTCAACACCGATCCCAACAGCATAACCCACTTCTCCATATCAGTGGTCTGACACAGAAAAAACATGGAGAAACAGATCATCCACCATCTCGGTACTACAGGTTCTGGGGAGCTATGGGTCGGAATGATGACCTAACCAGATGATCGCCCAGGTTTCGGACTCGTTTGAAGGCCATCAGAGGAAGTTCCTTGAATGTCTTGCCAACTTTGGGATCAGTCTGTAGGATAGAAAACTTCTTGAAAAGAATTTTCTTGATTCCCAGGTTGTGAGGATGGTACGTCAGAGTCACAAGGGTGCGATCATGGTGATCTGCCTTGGTCTTTGGTGTTAAGGCCTCCTCTCTGGAGATGTGCTTGACCTGGTCTGCATTCCATCCTCTTGCTTTGTCATTGATAGATGATGGGTGGTTTAGTACACTGTTGAAATGTTGTGCCCAGCATTCCAAGATCTTTTCCTTGGCAGTGATTAATGTGTTTCCATCAGTGCTGAACTGAAGGGATGATCCTAATGATGTAGGTCATTAATTTTCTTTCAAGGCATCATAAAGATTCTGTATATCATGCTTATAAGCATATCTGGGGTCTCGTCAGCTTTGTTGTTCAGCCATGTCTCTTGCATCTTCTGTCTAGTACCGATTGAACTGTTTTGCATATGTTGTTGAATGCATCTTTCTTGGATGTTTCTCATCCAGTAGCTGCTGGATGTCATTGCAGTTCTCATCAAACCAGTCCTTGTGTTTCTTGGCTGCTGGTCCCACGATCTCTTCAGCAGTATAGCAGGAGACTGTTACTGTTGTAGTGGCCTTTTCTGTGTTTGCAGATGACTCCTTCCCAGGAGTGTCTGTGTCTGTCAGAGTCTGAATTCACCAGGTATGGTAAACTCGTCTGCTTTTGGAACTGCAGCAATGAAAGAGTGAATGTCCTTGTAGAATTTGTCCTTCACATCATCTGGGTAGGTGCTGAGAAGTGTCAGGTAGTTGTTTCCAAATGAAAGGGGGACTTTCATGGTCATCTGCTTGTTGTGCCCTCCTTTGGAGGCCCAGCTAGCTTGCCAGCAAGAAACTGTCTTCACTGCAAAGCCGACACTAGACTCAGCCCCATTCACAGTGTTTACGCTGTCCCACAAGCCGGGTCTCACTCAAGGCTGTGATGTCGATGTTATATCAGTTGTGTTCTTTTCCAGTTGGAACTGTTCTCCTGTGAGGCCTGTTTGCAATGTCTCGATCCAGGAAGGTGTGCACATTCCATCTGCCAAGGGTAAGAGGAATAATCCTTGTCTTTTTCTTCTTTGAATTTCGACCACTGTTATGGGGTCCCCTCCAGCTGCAGTAGGCTGGCAAGGGAAGAAACAATGTTTAAGACATCTTTTTCTCGCCCATTCATCATGCTATGCAGGTGAGCAGTGCAATGCTAGGAAGGACTGCTCAGATGCTCAGGTGGCTGCCCAGTTTAACTGCTGTTCCAGTTCAGTGGACAATGGACCCTATGGCCTAAGCCGCCTGTGAGCAGGTTTTAGGCTAAGGCTGCCAGTGTATTCCCACCTGCTTCTTCGACACTCGCCCATCGCCACAGGACTTGGGAAAGAAATAGGGATGAGGCGAATAGGGATGGATGATGATGATGATGATGATGATGATGATGATGATTGATGATGATGATAGAAGTGACTAGCGCTGTGACTTTGTTTAAAGTGAGGAGGAGTTGTGCAGTTCGTTCACATCACTCTCTCATTGAAAACCATCTGAGTCCAGCAGCAAGACAGGTCAAGATGGCTGGAGATGGAGTCAGATGCAGTGGATGACCATGATGTCTTTGGTGTGTTTCACCATGCTCTGTGCACTCTACAATGCATTGCTGGGGGTCACCTTTCTGCCCGTTGAATCAGTTTGTGATTTATTCGGCGCCGTCCTCCGAGACGTCTTCACATGCTTAGGTAGACAAGCTCTGATCTCACCAAGGGTGTGAGACCCGTCAGCTACCCTCACCTGGTTTTGCCAGCTTGCCAAATTGTTGCCTGTGGTGTGTGGGGTGTCCAGTAAAGGTAGCATCTGTGATGGACATGCTTGCCAAGTCCTTCTTAGGGCTGCACATCCATCTGTGGTCCTCACTGAGCACTCAGCTCTCACCTGTGGCTCCCTGCAGTTAACATGCGACAGCGGCTACACCCTGGCCAACAACAGCTTTGTTCTGCTATCATGTTAGGCGAATGTTAACTTCTGACATGTCATACAATAACACTATTGAGGAAAAAAGAAGTACTGAGGTTTTTTTTTTTTTTTTTCTGAAAAAATAGTCCAGATAATGGCCTGTCTAATTTCCCTTGGGTTCATGCTCACGTGTGCTTAGGAACGATAACTCCTGTTGGCAAGTTAGAACTTTGGCACACACAGTGTGTGTGGAGGTGATCTCTAAATAAAACAGAAAGAAGGGGGAGGAACGGTGTCAACGATAACTCCTGTCGGCCAGTTACAACTTTGACAGGCACAGTGTGTGTGGAGTTGCTCTGTAAATAAAACAGGAGGAAGGGGGAGGAATGGTGTCAACGATAACTACTGTTGGCCAGTTACATCTTTGACAGGCACAGTGTGTGTGGAGGTGCTCTCTAAATAAAACACAGAGGGAAGGGGAGGAATGGTGTGAAGCTATGGATGGGGTGGGGACGATGGAGAGTTTAAAAAAAAAATCATGAAATTATTGTGGTTTGCAAATTTGAAGCTTTCCATCAGCTATTTTGGAAAATGACAACGTAGCTGTATGCGTCACCAGGTCACTTTGGACTTTGCAGGGAGGCAGGTGATGGAGGAGGCGGACATGTATGACGATGTACGACCATGGAGACTCATCGTGCAGGAGGTGTTGTATGGGAGGGCAATGGAAGGAAGGCAGGATGGTGGGCTGGATGCTGATACAGGAGAGGCAACATGTCTGGTGAACTGGTCAGTTGCACAGCCTGCCCCACAGGTAGGTCAATAGCACACAATAGGATTATAATGATAATAGACTGGGCTGGAAATGGCCCATGGCATACAGTAGGATTATAATGATAATAGACAGGGCTGGAAATGGTCCAGGGCACACAGTAGGATTATAATGATAATAGACAGGGCTGGAAATGGTCCATGGCACACAGTAGGATTACAATGATAATAGACAGGGCTGTGGTCCATGGCATACAGTAGGATTATAATGATAATAGACAGGGCTGTGGCCATGGCACACAGTAGGATTATAATGATAATAGACAGGGTGGTGGTCCATAGCATACAGTAGGATTATAATGATAATAGACAGGGCTGTGGTCCATGGCACACAGTAGGAATATAATGATAATAGACAGGGCTGTGGTCCATGGCACACAGTAGGATTATAATGATAATAGACAGGGCTGTGGTCCATGGCACACAGTAGGATTATAATGATAACTGACAGGGCTGGAAATGGTCCATACTTGAACTTGAACTTGAACTGGTAGGTGTTAGAGGCCTTAAAAGGCCTGTTCACCATTTCTAGTATAACATTGGGATAAAACACTGCAGGCGTGGTAGGAAGAGAGTCACTGACTGAGACTATCTAGGTTGATAACATTCCGGATTGTATTTTGTCGGACGTTCCTGCCAATGAGTGTCTACCCTGATTTGAAGATATTAACTGTAGGGGCTGTTACTACGAAGTCAGGAAGACCATTCCAAACATCAGTCACTCGAAGAGAAAAGTAGTTTCCCCTGATGTTCAGTCTGTGATGAACTTTGGATATTTTTCAAAGAGTGTCCTCTGCTGTCCCTGTTGGTAAATAGTTTGAACCGTGGGCCATCCATCACTCCGGTAGATGCCATGTATAAACTTGTACAAGTCTACCATGTCACCCCTTTTTTTTCTTCTGTGCTCCAGGCTTGGAAGTTCGAGAGTAGAAAGATGCTCAGGATATGTTTTATCTTTAATAGATGCTAAAAGTTTAGTCGCTCTGCGCTGAACATCTTCTACATCCTGGCACAGTGTTTTGTGGTAGGGTTGCCAGACAAAATGTCCGTACTCTAGTACTGGTCGTACAAGAGACTTGTACAGTTGTAGAAAAATATCTTCAGTCGGGAAGTCAAAGGAGCGACGGATGATACCAACAACTCTATTTGCTTTAGCAGTTGCCTTGGCCACATGTTCTCTGAAATTTAGTTTGTTGTCACTGTAAACCCCAACGTCCTTCTCAACTTCACTTTCAGACAGGGTTGTGGTACATGTCTCACCATCGATGTTTACTTCAGTCTTGTGGTACACAGCATCTGACTTCTTGTTCCCCAGTTTCAGGACATGGCATTTCTCAGGGTGGAACTTCAATAGCCATTGTCTTGACCAACTTTGCAGTCTGTTCTGGTCTTCCTGTAAGACATGCGTAGCTCCTTCATCATCACTTCGTGCAAAGATCTTGGTATCGTCTGCAAAAACGTGTACAGAGTTTGAATGAGATTCGGTAGATCGTTAATACACAAGACGAACAAAATAGGTCCTAAGACAATCCCCTGGAGAATTCCACTCGAAACATTGGCTTCTTCTGACTGCGCGCCATTGACGACAATCCGCTGATGCCTGTTGTGTAGGAAGTCCTGTATCCAAAGTAATATCTTTCCTTTGATACCATGCGCCTGAACTTTCAAAACAAGTCGTCTGTGTGGAACACTATCAAACGCTTTCTGGAAGTCCATGTAAACAATATCGACTGAGCCTCCATCATCTAAAACCTTAGTCCATGTTTCCATGACGTCAAGAAGCTGAGTGATGCACGACCTGCCCTTTACAAACCCATGTTGTTTCTCACTGACAAGATTGTTTTCTTCTAAGTGGTTGACAAGTTGTTTCTCTTACTAGTTTTTCCATTACTTTGCAGAGGATGCATGTTAGGCTAACTGGCCTGTAGTTATTAGCTAGCATTTTGCTGCCTTTCTTGAAGATAGGTGTGACCCGTGCCAACCGCCAGTCTTCTGGGATTTTTCCTTCATTCAAAGATTTTCTGAACAGCATGGCCACTGGGGTGGCAAGAACATCTGCAGTCTTGGACAAAAGCATTGGGTTTAGCCCATCGGGTTCGAAGCCTTACCAGTATTTAGATCTGTTGACAGTTTTTCTGACTTTCTCAGTATCTATCTCAAAGTCGCTTAGCTCTTCATCGTAACTGCATTCTTGTGGTTCCGGCAGGTCCCCATCGTCTTCTAAGGTAAAGACGCTATGAAAGAATGCATTCAAAATCTCAGCCTTCTCTTTATCCGACTTCGATTTACTGCCATCCTCTTTCTTCAAGTCTGCTACACCACTCCTTGTCTTGGTTTTGCTGCTTACATATGACCAGAAAGCCTTTGGATTTTGTTTCGCTTGTGCAGCTACTATTGCTCCATTCGACGTTGTGCCTTCTGACATTCTTTCTTAGATTTGTTTCTTGCTTTGGCTTACAGTTGATATTCTTTTCCATCCCTAGTCTCCAGCCAACGGCGGAATAGCCTGTGCTTTTTCCTCACCCATGTTAGGGTTCCCTTGTCCATCCATTTCTTAAATCGTTTGCCGGAGAATGTTGTCTTTGGAACATGTGCTGATATAGCTGAGTTTATCTCATCTTTCTTTCATTCTGGTCCACATCTCATTAACATTCAGGCCACTAAACTCTTTATCCCAATCAACATCTCCTACCTGTTCCCAATTGCACCGAAATCCGCTTTTGAATAGTTGTACATAACCTCTTTCGAATCTTCCTTACCACTACATGCCAGGTGTATGAGCAGAGTCGCATGGTCACTTTTCCCTAAGCCAGCATACGTGTTTATTTCACTGATAGGTCTATAAGGCTAGGTGCTTGTCCCTCTCTCATGTGGGTGGGTTCCCTCTGGTGCTGAATCAGATATGAAATTGCAGGTTTCCAAGAACTGGGAGGCTGGGTGTCCTACTCCTGATGTACATGTTTCTTTATTCCACTCAATTTCTGGATAGCTAAAGCCACCTAAGATGAGTAGATTCCCAGATTTAGGTGCTGCTGCCTTTGCTATCAGGTCATTCAGTTTGCCTGAATTTTCAACAGTGCTACTGGGGCTTCTATACACCACACCCAGGGTCAGTGATTCTCCTCTCTGCAGCTGACATATAATACAAATTGACTCCTGGAAATCAGAGTTCAGATCTTCACACAGCGACGGGTTCATGTTACTTTTAACATAAAGTGCCACTCCCCTACCGTTCTTATCAAGATTGTGAAAAAATCGTAACCAAAGATGACTATCTCTGACTCTTGTACTGCATGACGACAGGTCTTTGGTTTCACTTCTGTGAGGCTATAACATCTGGTTCATGGATTTCTATCATTGCTTGTAGTTCTGCTCTTTTGTTAAGTAATGAATCGGAGTTGGTGTACAAACAAACACAAGACTTTTTATCATTCACCAAGTGACTAGAAGAGGAAATATTTTATCTTTTTTCACATGACTAGTAGAAAGTTTGAAATTATGTACATCTGGTGTCGTTTGTTCAAGCTTCTTCCTTCTTGTTTTCCGTTGGTCTGTGAGGGTACTTCCCTCTGTTGACAATCTGTCCATTTCTTCTCACCCATCTCGCTTGCTCATCCCCCAAAGCCTTGGAGTCTTCCCGTTTCTTCTTCATTTCTTTATACAGATCTTCATCCTGTTTCCTCTCAGATGGGGTCATGTCTTTTCTCACTGAGACCTTTGTACACAACCTGGTGTCCCTGCCTTCTGACTCTGAGTCCAGTCTCCTTCCTTTCTTGTTTTAATGAATGCCTTTAATGTTTCATCCCTGGCAGACAGATTTTCGAAGGATATTCTTATAGGTCTGATTTTGCTCTGTGTCTGCTGGCAGCGGGATTTCCCAGTCTTCGGATGTCAACTGGCTGATGAGGTTGATTTATTTCAGTAAGAAACTTTCTAACCTTGACTTTGTCCTCCTCCTTCCTGCCATCAGCAGTCTGAGCTGTACTTTCTGGCATCTTAAAGATCAACAGGTTAGTCTGCCTCCGGGCCTTGTCCTCTGCTCCTTGGTTTTAATGGCAACGAGCTTCTCTACGTCGTCCTTTTTAAGAGTGTTACTCTCTGCAGACTTGTTTTCCTTTTGCAAATTTTTTCACCACATTTATCATGGGCTCTGTGAATTTTCCCTCCTCAATCTTCTTCACCCTGTCACAGAACTCAGTTACTGTTTCTGTAAGTTTGCCAACGTCATGCTGGAGCTTTGTCATGTTGCTGATGAATCTCGCTGCCAGTTTGTTGCATGAACTGTTGCAATACCAATGAATCTGTGGCATCTTTGAGTTGCTGTCATTCTTGACAACTTCATAGACATCATCCGTGATTGCCTGACATGAAGCGTGAAACCACCTATCACACAGTCCACATTGCACTGACTTTTGGTTGTCGTTTACTACCTTCTTACAATGTCCACATTGCACAGTATCTGCCGCCGATGCCGAACTCTTCCTCGTCGATGGTACTGCTCATTATGGCGTAGACGAATAAGCAAGGCAAAAAATCCACTCACCTCAAGTTCGATAGGTAAAACAGTCCATCCAAGCCACCGGCAGTGCCCCAGATACAGCGCGGGAACAAGACACAGCAGCAAAAACGTTATTTACTTTTTACCTATTTTGCCTATCAGTCTTCACGAGTTGTTTCCTAATATCCCTAACAACTTGCAGCTTAAAACAAATAATGTTTAACACCAACAGTCGGGAAATTTACTAATATTCCAGAGCCATCAGTCAAGGAACGTCTCTCCTCCACACATGCGCACTCTGATCATCATCATCATCTTACTTGTACAGTTCAACTTGTCCATGCCATACAGTAGAATTATAGTGATAATAGACAGGGCCGTGGTCCATGGCATACAGTAGGATTATAATGATAATGGACAGGGCTGTGGTCCATAGCATACAGTATGATTATAATGATAATAGACAGGGCTGGAAAATGGTCAGGGCACACAGTAGGATTATAATGATAATAGACAGGGCTTGTGGTCCATAGCTCACAGTAGGATTATAATGATAATAGAAAGGGCTGTGGTCCATGGCACACAGTAGGATTATAATTATAATAGACAGGGCTGGAAATGGTCCAGGGCACACAGTAGGATTATAATGATAAAAGACAGGGCTGTGGTCCATGGCATACAGTAGGATTATAATGATAATAGACAGGGCACACAGTAGGATTATAATGATAATAGACAGGGCTGTGGTACATGGCATACAGTAGGATTATAATGATAATAGACAGGGCTGTGGTCCATGGCACACAGTAGGATTATAATGATAATAGACAGGGCTGTGGTCCATGCACACAGTAGGATTATAATGATAAGACAGGGCTATGGGCTTTAGTGGTTTATAAACTAACACAAAACTCAAAGACCTTGAGTACAATTTCTGAGTTTTTAATAACTCTAGAATGGCTGTATAGGCCAACCAAGAAAACTAAGACTCGTCAGTTGTTAAACACAACAACAAGGGAAGGAACTCTATGTTCCTTGACAACAGAAAAAGAAAGATAACTCTCAAACAAACATGAACGAACTGTGCTTCGTGGAAGCCGATGTAATCGCTACACTACTCCCTCCCCAGCGGAGAACTATGAAGCGACAACTTGAGAACAACAAGATTGAAATAAAAGTCATCGAAATTTAACTGGCAGGCGCGAAACGCGACCAGAACGACTTCTCACGTTGGTAAGAGATGATGGTGAGTGAACACATGGTTGTGCAGACTGTGCTGCAGAGCCAGAGGTTGTCTTTGATAATGATGATGGAACCTGAGCACCAGGAGAAACCACAGGTGGTACGTGAGCGCCAGGGGAAACCACAGGCTTGTGCTCCGAAGTGGTAAGAGGCGTGACAAAAGCGGTTTTTCAGGCGGTCCACACAGACACCGTCTCTGAACGGCCCTTGATGTCAAGGGTGTAAAACTTGTCATTGGTGTCTATGATACGATAAGGGCCATCATAAAGTCGTTGGAGCGGCTGTCGGTGGCATCGTTTCTGACATAAACGAACCCAGTGGAGGCCAGGTTTGATGGAACATAGACAGGTTGTGTTCCATGATACGTTGGTGCTGGTGGTAGCACAGTGCGCATGGTTTGTTGTAGATGTTTGAGAAATGTTGAGTCTGGTTCCTTGGTCTTTGCATCTGATGGCTGTAGAAATTCACCTGGTAGACGAAGTGTTGAACCATAGACAAGTTCAGCAGGAGAACATCCAGGGTCCATCCTCCAAGAAGAACGTATCCCTAGAAGGACAAAAGGCAGTTCTGCAAACCAGTCAGGGGTGGTGGTACGTGCCTTGAGTGCTGCTTTCAGCTGGCGGTGTGTGGCGGAAGCGTTCAACCATGCCATTCGCCTGTGGATGGTAAGCTGTGGTTGTGTGAACTTCAATGCCCAAGGTTTATTGTGCACTCAGCCCAGAGTAACGAGGTGAACTGTCTGCCTCGATCAGAGGTAATGTCCTCAGGAACACCCTGGCAATCCAGTGTGTGTACAAGTGCTGCTGCACAGGTAGAAGCATGGGCATCCGGAAGGGGAATTGCTTCTGGCCACCTGGGTGAAACGGTCAATTATGTGAACAAGTAGGTCATACCCTGACTCATTGGCAGAGGTCCAACAAGATCCACATGAAGGCTGCAGAACCTGGCAGTTGGAGGTCTTTGCCTAATACACAGGACAGGGTCCAGGAATTGGGCACAAACTGGGCGTGTTGGCCGCTGGGGATGATCCATAGTAAAGTGACTGTCCTACTGCCACATGTCACTGTCGGTGACACGTCTTTGAGCTGCTTGTGGCCTTCTGTCTGCTTCGACGCACTCTTACCGTACTCTCCATCTCATTTTCACCCCTCAGACTAATTCTGTCACTCCTTTACGCCTCGGGTAGCTCAGTCTACTATGCTTTTTTGACATACTCTGCCAAAGAGACGCACACACCAAACTCGTTGCCTTTGTTTGTTACGAGGGAGCAGTGGGGGGTCTGATTGGTGGCCGATTTGATGGGACTGAATGCGATGTGACAAGGCCATGCACTGAAGCCGTATCCGACATTTGACAATTGTCTGTTGCCCGTCTAGTAGAT
>JADBJO010022862.1:0-7500 GCA_016801955.1 Conus betulinus
GTGTCGCGCGCGCACGTGTGTGGTTTCCCCTACTGTGACCTGCAATCGTTTCACTTATGTTGTTATGCTTGTATGCTTGTATTCTTATTCGACACTCTTCTCTTCTCTCTCTCTTCTCTCTCTCTCTCGCTCTCTCTCAACCCACCACACACACACACACACACACCCACACACACACACATGCACAGTTCTGTTGGAATGACTTGATTTATTATCTATATGACATCCTCCCCCGCCCCCCCCCCCCCCCCCCCCCGACGTGGTGACTGGGCCAGCATTTCTAACGCTCTTTCCCGCACCCACTCTCGCCTCTTTGTCCCTCTCTGAGTCTCTCCCTCTCGCTCTCTGTCGCCCTTCCCTGCACTCCTTTCGCTCCTTCGTCTCTCTCTCTCTCTCTCTCTCTCTCTCTCTCTCTCTCTCGCTCTCTCTCTCTCATTTTACTTTTTTTTTTTTTTTTTTTTTTTTTTTTTTTTTTTTTGTTTTTTTTTTTTTGTATCGTATTGTAGTTCTAGTCACTTTTTGCATGCTTCTTTTGTTGCCTTATCTTATGTTGACCCTATTCAGGGCGAGGACTGGATGTAAAAAGCACATCAGTGCTTATCTATTATCCTCGTAAATAAAGAATTTTGTCTTGTCTTGTCTTGTCTTGTCTTGTCTCTCTCTCTCTTCGTGCCTTTCCATCCAGCCAGCCCTCTCCATCTCTCTGTCACCTCCGCTTGACTGACACATTTGATTAATCATGGTCCTTGTTTTACCCTGTGGGCAATTTCTGTGTAACCTCCCCCCCCCCCCCTTCCCCCGCCTTTCCTTTCCTAACCCACCTTTCTTCCTGATTTCATTTCATCACCCCCCACACACACACACACACACACGCACACACACACACACACACACACACACACACACACAACCCCTACCCTCTTTTTCTCCATTCACTTTGTCATTTCCATAAATGCCCCTTTTCTTACTTGCATCTCTCTCCTTCCTGATTTAACCAATTTGTTTTTCACCCAAGTGCTATTTCCTTTCTCCTCGTCCTCTTTCTTTCCATTCAATCCACTCTTGGCTTGCCCCCAAACCTCTTCTCAATCCACGACCTAGAATGGGCTGTTTTTTCTTGCTCTTGTAACTAGATTTTTCTTGTGCATTGTTATATTTTTCGTCGATGTTTCGAAAAAGAGAGTTTTTACTTAAGAACAATCGGTGATACAGCTGTTAAGAACCATCCCACTCTGCTTTGTGCCATTGTTCTTGCTATTACTATCATTTCTATGATTATGATTATCATCATCATCATCATCATTGCAATTATTATTTTCATTATCTTTGTCATTATTGCTGCTGTTGTGGTTGTTGCTGTTAGGAGATGTTGTTATTGTTGTTGTAATAACATTATCACTACTATTGGTATCACAGTTTTCATCATCAGTATTATTCTAATTTGTATATTCTCATGTTTTTGATGTTTTGAATGCTGTTTTTTTCCAGCCTGGGGAAGGCCAGTAGGTCGAAACGCGTTGTGTTTGTTTTGCAATTTGTCTCTTCCACTTGTTTGGTGGTCCAGTAAATCAAATTTGCACTTATACCACTGGTTTGGACATGAAACAGCTAACAATCTTTTTTCAATGTAGCAGCATAGCTCTGCTTTTCAATATTAAATCTATTATGCACAATCAATCGACCACAGCAGGAGGAAGAAATTCCAGAAAACCCTACTTTCCCTCCCCTCCCCTCCCCCATCCTGTTGTCCACAGAAACGCCACGATGTACACTTTGACAACAGCCTTCCAGATTAACCAAGGTCTGGAATACCAACGACAGGGCATCCCATTGTCGTATGCCACTGGGGCGTCATTCATTCATTAGGGTTTCCTGTAACACCGCCATCATTATTCCCGCTCCGAGGGTTACCTTCTCTCACACGCCTGTCTGTCTGTCTGTCTGTCTGTCAACAAGGTGACTCAAAACTGCCGAACCGATTGTAACGAAACTTGGTGGAAGCGCTGACTGTGGCTCAAGGACAACACCTTCACAGTTTGCCCCACATTTTGAAGGACAACACCTTCACAGATTGCCCCACATGTTGAAGAACAACACCTTCACAGTTTGCCCCACATGTTGAAGAACAACACCTTCACAGTTTGCCCCACATGTTGAAGGACAACACCTTCACAGTTTGCCCCACATTTTGAAGGACAACACCTTCACAGTTTGCCCCACATGATGAAGGACAACACCTTCACAGTTTTGCCCCACATGTTGAAGGACAACACCTCCACAGTTTGCCCCCATGTTGAAGGAAAGAGCGGGTTCAGGATCCGTTCCAACCTGACAGAAGTCTGTGCTTTCCCGTGTGTCTTCCGTCTGGATCATCATACGCAGAAACAGGAAGAAGCTGTTCTTAAACGTTCCATCCTATGCCGGCAGAAAAAGGAAGAGGCCCTCACATCTGTTGCAATGAAATGTCTTGAAGAGGCCCTCACATCTGTTGCAATAAAATGTCTTGAAATGTCTTGAAAGAATTGTCCTCTGTTCTGTTTTAAAAGATACTACACAGTACCAAGACCCGTTTCAGTTCGCATACCAACAGATCAGATCAACAGATGATGCCACACTCACACTTCTCCATCATGCGTTTTCACACCTCGAAAAACCTGCCTCCTTGTACGCATTCTCTTTATTGATTTCTCATCAGCATTCACACACCATACAACCACATCTGATGGCAAAGAAACTCATTAACATAAATGTTTGTAACAAGCTCATTCTTTGGATAATTGATTTTCTAACACAGAGGACACAGTCTGTTCGACATCAAAGTGTTGTTTCGTCTTCCAGAGTCATTTCAACTGGCGCACCCCAGGGTACTGTTTTATCTCCAGTGCTTTTTACTCTGTACACAAATGATTGTTTCAGGAAGTGATTCAACTTTGTACATTAAATATTCAGATGACTCAGCACTTGTTGATCTTTCCAACTCTGACTCTGTTTACTTCAAGGAGTTTCAAAGATTTGTTGACTGGTGCGATCATAACTATCTTGATTTGAATGTAACGAAAACGAAAGAAATGTTGATTGATTTTAGAAAGAATCCAAAAGTTGTACCACCGCTTTTTATCAAAGTGCTGAAGCAAAACGTGTTGAATCATACAAATATTTTGGAACGTTTATAGATAATAAGCTTGATTTTAAATCCCATGTTGATTATGTCCACAAAAAATGTCAAACCAGATTATATTGTCTTCGCAAGCTGCGATCATTTCATGTGAATACTGACATTCTTCGGACATTTTATTCATGCTTCTTGGAATCTGTTTTAACTTTCTCATTTATGTGTTGGTATGGTGGGTTGACTGTGAAGAGTAGAAATGTGTTTGAGAAAGTGGTGAACGTGGGAGGAAAAATTGTTGATGAGAGACAAAAAAAGTCTGAGTGAGCTGTACAGGTGCGTGTTGTTTGTAAAGCGAAGAAGAGATTGCGTGTGACCAGACCCACGTTCTTGCAAATCAGTATGACCTTCTTCAGTCAGGACGAAGATATCGATCGGTTAAATGCAGAAGTGTCAGATTTAAACAAAGTTTTAATCCCCTGTCCATTGATTTTATGAACCGGGGTGATGTTTAATTGCTTTTTTTACTATGATTAATTATTGTTACATTTTGTTTTATATAGATACATATAATTTAAACTCAGAGCGAGCATACAGTTGCATTTAGATAACGAATAGTTGTGTTATTTTAGTTTAAAATCTCATCTTAGAATTTATTGTCAAATGCGTTGTAGGAATGTAATTCTACATAGTATTATTTTGATATTATACAGTCACCTTGGAATCCAAATTCTTTTATATGAATGTATGTCATATGTGAGAAAATGGGTAATGTGACAAATTTATTGTTTATTTGCTGTGAATGTGTGCGACCACAAATTAATTTCTCGAACTGAGATAATGAAGTTTACTTGACTTGACCTGACTTGACTTGACTTGATTCCAAAGCGTGCCACCCACACACAGGACAGCCTAGGGCCAGCTGAAGTGGGACGGGAAGGAGGGGGGACAGACCACCAGTCATGCCTGTCACAGGATGTGGTAGAGCAGAGATTACTCTGAATGCCAGCACGATGTAGGCTCCATTGTTAAATATGAGAGAGAGAGAGAGAGAGAGAGAGAGAGAGAGAGAGAGAGAGAGAGAGAGAGAGAGAAAGAGGTCATCACCCCACGCCAGCATTTCTGGCAGCATTATTGACATACATCCAGAGACACGACAATCCTTTCGCGTGTTTTGATCAAATATGAACGCAGCATATTTCAACACATGCCACGAGTAATCCAAAGAGTTTTTTTTTTTTTTTAGCATTAGGTCTGCTTTTTAACAGAATGAGATCAGGCGAGATGTTGTGTGACCGGAAATTGTCATCTGCTCAGTTCAGGTTAAACTGATTAGGCCGAAGTAAAAACAAACAAACGAACAAACCAATCCGCAAACAACCAACAGCAAAAAACGAAAAGAGAGACAGATTTTTTTTTTAATAGAAAAAGAAACGTTAAGCGGAGATTTAGTAGTGTGTGATGATGGTCACAGCTGAAAATAAAACAGCAGATTTATCTGAGATGTCTCAAATACAGGATTCGTACACCAAAACATGTGATCTCGCGTTTGATAATGCATGACTGTGTTTTTCTCAACGAAAAATGTATAATCTAGTTGCAAAGTGAAGCTGGCGAAATCTAAACAAATTTTTAATGTAATAATGGCGAACCGCCGAGAAAATGTAGACAAAAGAATTACAAGACAAAACACGACGCGTTTCGACCTCTTTCGTCTTCTTCAGGCAAGATACAAAACACTCAGGACAACGAAAGGAACGAATGAAGATAAGTGATTGTTAGTTCATCTTCGTTGTCCTGAGTGTTTTTGTATCTTGCCTGAAGAAGACCTAAGAGGTCGAAACGCGTCGGTTTTGTCTTGTAATTCGTTCTTCTGCGTTTTCTTGGCGGTTTGCTTTTAATTATATTTAAAATTTGAAAAATGTGTAATGTTTGAGATTATGTAGCATTATAGACGCTGTCATTGTGCGAACGTCTTTTTGAGCCAACGAATCTATGTGTCAACGTCTTTTTGAGCCAACGTATCTATGCGCCGACGTCTTTTTGAGCCAATGTATCTACGTGCCAACATCTTTTGGAACCAACTATCTGTGTGCCAACGTCTTTTGGAACCAACTATCTATGCGCCAACGTCCTTTTGAGCCAGCGTATCTATTGGCCAACGTCTTTTTTTAGCCAGCGTATCTATGTGCCAACGTCTTTTTTTAGCCAGTGTATCTATGTGCCAACATCTGTTTGAGCCAACTTATGTATATGTCAACGTCTCTCTCTCTCTCTCTCTCTCTCTCTCTCTCTCTCTCTCTCTCTCTCTCTCTCTCTCTCTCTCTCACACACACACACACACACACACACACACACACACACACACACACACACATATTTTATGTGAACAGGATTCTCTTATGTATGGCTTTGCCAGTCGGTTGGTAACGCCAGTGCATTTGTAAAAATATTTAAACAAAGACTCATTGACATGTTCATTTCAAGAATGGTCGGGTACTATTGGAGATAAGGACAGGTATGAACCATACAGGTCTTTCAAAACTATCTTCGAAAAAGAAAAATACCTTTCGTTTATGGACACGTATTGTTTTAGAGTAGCTGTGTCACAAATTCGATTCGGGACACTTCCTCTAAATAATAATTTGCATAGATCTAGCAACTGTCCGTCTGACCGAGACTGTGTGGTATGTGCTTCAAAAATAAAGGATGAAAATCACTTCCTATTTGAATGTCCTTTATACACTGATCTCAGGAAGAAGTTCTTACAACAAATCTCAGCAACGCCTTTGCTATTGTTACTTCGAGCAGTAAGAAGGACAGATTGTCAGTACCTAACCAAGTATATTTTCCATGCTAGTAATATGCGAAAACAGTTTCTCTCGAAGCTGACCACGTAAACGATAATGAATGAGTTGTGTGTATATTTTGTTACTGATGGAGCTAGTAGTTTTTCGCTTGATTTTTTGTTTTTTGGATCATCCCTGTCCCCCACACTTCCATTCTCCTTTTGCATCTTCCCGCCACCCCTCTTTTTGTCTTTATATTATGGCCTGTGGCTGATGTATCATAAACACTCGGACTCTTCGGACTTCGGACTCTCTCTCTCTCTGTCTGTCTCTCTCTCTCTGTCTCTGTCTGTCTGTCTGTCTGTCTGTCTGTCTGTCTCTCTCTCTCTCTCTCTCTCTCTCTCTCTCTCTCTCTCTCTCTCTCTCTCTCTCTCTCTCTCTCTCTCTCTCTCTTCAATGTTCTGTGTTTGTATAAGAAAAACAGGTCAGGTGAACCATCTAGCTGTCCTTACAAACGTGTTAAAGTTTGTGACGAAGAAGCATTACTGACAGTGACCGAGACAGCTGACTTTGGTCTTGCTCGAGAAACTCTTTTTCCGTAGCTGTTTACAGACACGTCACACGACGACAACACGCACACACACACGCGCGCGCGCGCGCACGCACGCACGCACACACGATGCGTGTGCATACGCATCTAAAAAAAAAAAAAACAGCTAAAATTATACCAAACTAACGGCTGTCGGAAAACGGGCGCTAGCTGTCTTAGCCCACCCTAGTTCTTTTCCACTTACCTTTGTTTTCGTTCTTTTTTGTTCGTTTTCTTTTGGTTTCTGTTTTGCAATGGCGGTTTGTCAGCTCTGAAAAGGCCTATTTTATTTTAGGTTATTGTTTCAGTTTACAGTTCAGTTTATTCACTTATCAGTGGTATTGAATGAATGGATGGTTTGTGCGTTATCTTTTCGTGTGTGCTTTGGCTGCTGCTGCTGCTGCTGCTGCTCTGTGTGTGTGTGTGTGTGTGTGTGTGTGTGTGTGTGTGTGTGTGTGTGTGTGTGTGTGTGTGTGTGTGTGTGTGTGTGTGTCTGTGTGAGAGAGAGAGAGACAGAGAGAGAGAGAGAGAGAGAGAGAGTGTGTGTGTGTGTGTGTGTGTGTGTGTGTGTGTGTGTGTGTGTGTGTGTGTGTGTGTGTGTGTGTGTGTGTGTGTGTGTGTGTGTGTGTGTGTTTACGTATGTGGGGTAAGTGAGTTTTAGTGAGTGAGTGCGTGTTTGTACGTACGCATCTAGCGCAGGGTGAGATATATACACGATAAATGCCATGCTCCTGCAGCATTGTGCGCCTCCAAATGTGAGATTTGGGAGGGATAGTGTATTACATTAGACAAAAAGGAAAAGCGAAAAGCAGAGCCGAGTCTGAAGTGAAAACGAAAGCAACCTCTGGCTGATGTTCGCAAATTCATCCTGGTAATGTGTGAGCCAACATGGGTTTTTCTTCTTCTGGATCTACTTATTTATTTCTTTGCTTTCCTTTTATTTCTTCTTCCCTTTCTTTGCGTTTGTAGTGTTAGTCTGCTCCTTTTGATGGTCTGCATGTCGACCACTGTCT
>JADBJO010022862.1:10000-12500 GCA_016801955.1 Conus betulinus
GGACGCAGTGTGTAGAACGTCATCCTGTCTTTCATTTGGTGGTAAGGACGCCAGTGTGTGTAGAACGTCATCCTGTCTTTCATTGGTGGTAAGGACGCCAGTGTGTAGAACGTCATCCCGTCTTTCATTGATGCTTAAGGACGCCAGTGTGTAGAACGTCATCCTGTCTTTCATTGGTGTTGAGGACGCCAGTGTGTAGAACGTCATCCCGTCTTTCATTGATGGTTAAGGACGCCAGAATGTAGAACGTCATCCTGTCTTTCATTGGTGGTAGGACGCCAGTGTGTAGAACGTCATCCTGTCTTTCATTGGTGGTAGGATGCCAGTGTGTAGAACGTCATCCTGTCTTTCATTGGTGTTGAGGACGCCAGTATGTGGAACGTCATCCTGTCTTTCATTGGTGGTAAGGACGCCAGTGTGTAGTAACGTCATCCTGTCTTTCATTGGTGGTAAGGACGCCAGTGTGTAGAACGTCATCCTGTCTTTCATTGGTGGTAAGGACGCCAGTGTGTGTAGAACGTCATCCTGTCTTTCATTGGTGGTAAGGACGCCAGTGTGTAGAACGTCATCCCGTCTTTCATTGATGGTTAAGGACGCCAGAATGTAGAACGTCATCCTGTCTTTTCATTGGTGGTAAGGACGCCAGTGTGTGTAGAACGTCATCCTGTCTTTCATTGGTGGGTAAGGACGCCAGTGTGTGTAGAACGTCATCCTGTCTTTCATTGGTGTTGGGGGCACCAGTGTGTAGAACGTCATCCTGTCTTTCATTGGTGGTCAAAACGCCAGTGTGTAGAACGTTATCCTGTCTTTCATTGGTGTTGAGGACACCAGTGTGTAGAACGTCATCCTGTCTTTCATTGGTGTTGAGGACGCCAGTGTGTAGAACGTCATTACTGTCTTTCATTGGTGGGTAGGACGCCAGTGTGTAGAACGTCATCCTGTCTTTCATTGGTGTTGAGGACGCCAGTGTGTAGAACGTCATTACTGTCTTTCATTGGTGGTAAGGACGCCAGTGTGTGTCGAACGTCATCCTGTCTTTCATTGGTGGTAGGACGCCAGTGTGTAGAACGTCATCCTGTCTTTCATTGGTGGTAGGATGCCAGTGTGTAGAACGTCATCCTGTCTTTCATTGGTGTTGAGGACGCCAGTGTGTGGAACGTCATCCTGTCTTTCATTGGTGGTAAGGACGCCAGTGTGTAGAACGTCATCCTGTCTTTCATTGGTGGTAAGGACGCCAGTGTGTAGAACGTCATCCTGTCTTTCATTGGTGGTAAGGACGCCAGTGTGTGTAGAACGTCATCCTGTCTTTCATTGGTGTTGGGGGCACCAGTGTGTAGAACGTCATCCCATCTTTCATTGATGGTTAAGGGACGCCAGTGTGTAGAACGTCATCCTGTCTTTCATTGGGCGACACATGCCTTTACCCCTCCTAGCACTTCCGGTTCAGGCAGGACCAGGGGTTCCACTGAAAACCAATGTCGCAGACACTGGAACTGTGAGCGGCTCTGCTATGACTGGTCGCCGGAAGACCTGGTGTCCAATCAGCTGTGTGTTCCTACCATGAGCCTTTCCTTTTTTGTTGTTGTTGAAAGGAATGGCATCTTCGCATACGCCTACGTGCTTGCATACAAAAGCACGGACACAGACGTGACACCGGACCCACAGACGCGCCCTCCCCTGTGCGTGAGCTGCCCTTGAATCAGCGAACACGATTACGATCCTCCCCCTCATTGATCTCTCCCTGCCGCCCTTCCTTCCCCTTCCTTCCTTCCTTCCTTCCTTCCTTCCTTCCTTCATTCCTTCCTTCCTTCCTTCCTTACGACTCCTTACACTCTCACGCTTATGTTTCTGTTTATACGTTCCTCTGTCTGTCAGTCTTTCTCTCTCTGTCTCTGTCTCTGTCTCTGTCTCTCTCTCACTCTCTCGCTCTCTCTCTCTCTCTCTCTCTCTCTCTTTCTCTCATTCTATCTGTCTCTCTGTCTCTGTCTCTCTCTGTTTGCCTGTTTGTCAGTCTGTCTCTGAGATTGTGTTAGTATTAGTGTTAGTCTTAGTGTGTTAGTGTGATATATATATATATATATATAGATAGATAGATAGATATATCACACACACACACACCCACACACACACACACACATATATATATATATATATATATATATATATATATATATATATATATATATATATATACAGAGTCGGACAGACAGACAGACAGACAGACAGACAGACAGAGAATGCGTGCGCATGTGAGTGTGTTTATGTTATACTGGTGCCTTTGGATGGTAAAGAAATGGTTCACATCTTCTGCGCATTGCAGCTGGTTTCTTTCACAATTACGTTAGCTGTGCTGCTAAGGAGCTTTTTTTTTTTAAACTCTAACACATGCGGAAAGGGCGCTTATTGAGTCGATACCCCGTCCTGTTTTTCTCTGACTATGCCATTAAACGCACAGGAAATATTTGACGAAAAACTTTTTTTTTTAACTTTAATTTCTAAG
>JADBJO010022862.1:17500-20000 GCA_016801955.1 Conus betulinus
GAACCGTCTGGAAAGTACTGGAACCCCATCATCACAGAAGCTGACCCACTCTACTGGTGGCATGTCAGACGGCTGTGATTGGCAGCGTGGGGGCGCAGATGGCTGTGACACTGGGGTGGAATGCACAGTGATGTCATTCAGCCAGGCCGTGAACACGTCGACATAATCACGGGTATGGCATGGGCCCCCTGGTATTTACCCCGTGTCTGGTGCAGCACTGATAGATCTCTCTCTCTCTCTCTCTCTCTCTCTCTCTCTCTCTCTCTCTCTCTCTCTCTTCTCTCTCTTTCTCTCTCTCTCCTCTCTCTCTCTCTCTTCTCTCTCTCTCGCTCTCTCTCTCTCTCTCTCTCTTATACACACCCACACACACACACACACACACACACACACACACACACACACACTCACACACACCACTCACACAACACACACACACCCACAACACACACACACACACACACACACACCACACACACCCACACACACACACACACACACACACACACACACACCACACACACACACACACACACACACACACACACACACACACACACACACACACACACACACACACACGTCACACACACACACACACACACACACACACACACACACACACACACACACACACACACACACACACACACACACACACACACACACACACACACACACACACACACACACACACACACACACACACACACCATTATTCTGAAACGCACAGTTCTGCCACGTTTTTGATTTTAAAAAAAAAATGTATGCAATAATTCACCATAAACTCTGATATTATTTCAAACAGTATGTTAGCTAGAGAAGTGTATGTGGGACAGATGATTAGGTAGAAAAATGATAAAGGCCTTTGAGACAGACAGACAGACAGACAGACAGAGAGAGGGAAGGGGACAGGCTTGTGGAATCGGTAAAAGACAGACACAAAATTCATCAGAAGGGCAAGAGATATCATCAGAATACATTCTCATCGTGAATGAGGAAAAATCCTTCATTCGTCTCCTTTCATGATATTACATACGTAGACACACTCTCAAATGACGCGAATCTCTCACAGCTGTGTCATTTTCGTCAAAGTACACACACACACACACACACACACACACACACACACACACACACACACACACACACACACACACACACACACACGCACACCACACACACACACACACACCCACTGCACGCACGCACGTACGCGCGCACGCACACACACACACACACACACACACACACACACACACACACACACACACACACACACACACACACACACACACACACACACACACACGCCATTATTCTGAAAAGCACATCTCCACCACGTTTTTTTTTTTTTAAAATGTATGCAATAATACACATAAACTCTGGTATTATTTTTCAAACAGTATGGTAGCTAGAGAAGTGCGTGTGGGACAGATAATTAGGTACACAACACACACACACACCACACCCACACACACACACACACACACACACACACACATTATACACGTGCACACACACTTCAAAGAAGAGGTAAAATTACACATTACTAAAGGTAAAGGCACAGTGTCTTGAAAATCGATGCGTTCTCTGTAGCTTTGGAAATCGATCCCACGGTTGCTTTTGCTGTTTGTCTTCTGTCATTATTCCAATTTTGTTTTTCTGTTCTGTTTGGCTGCTTATCAGATTTCTAGCAGGTTTTCTTTTCAGGGTGAATAACGTTTCATACTAGAGTTCCATCCACTTATCTGTCATTGTGTTTGATACACCCCACTAAGATATGCTATATAGAACGATTAACGACATCCTTCGAAAGCATTCTGCGCCATGAATGTGATGACTGCGAAGAATAATGCATGATTTAAACCACTTAAACAGATGGTTGTTCCAGCCCAATATGTGGCAGGTTTCCTCTATGCGAATGCTTGATACAACGTATTGTCTTCAAAACGAGGCCAATTTTGAAAGCACCAACTGAAATAAATCAATTTGTGTAACCCTTCACGTTCCTGTCCCCCCCCCCACCCCCCCCCCCCCCCCCCCCCCCCCCCCCTGTTATCTGAATGCACGCGCACGCACATACAAACAAGCGCGAGCGAGCGCGCGCCTGCCGCACACATACACTCTCTCTCTCTCTCTCTGTCTCTCTGTCTCTCTCTCTCTCTCTGGTGTGTCTCTCTCTGTCTCTGTCTCTCACTCTCTCTCTCTCACCACACACACAGCACACACACACACACACACACACACACACCACACACCACACCACACACACACACACACAGGCACGCACACTCACACTCGCACCCCATGCTCGTTCAAACACACACACCACATACACACACACACATACGCGCACGCGCAGCGCGGCGCGCATGCATACCTGAAAGGCCTATAACCAGAAATATCGACAAACTTAAAGACTTTCAGTACCCTGGCAATCGCTTTCCACGATTTGGGAAAATCTGCTGTTCACATTTCTGCAGCTTCGAATATCCATTAG
>JADBJO010022862.1:25000-27327 GCA_016801955.1 Conus betulinus
TTCAAAAGGCAGTCATGAAAAAGATGCATCCAAAATTGCCAGTGGGACCCAGAGAAGTACCATCCTTAACAACCTGCATCACTCTTGGAAGCCACACGCACGCACGCACGCACAGAGAGAGAGCGAGAGCGAGAGAGAGAGAGAGAGAGAGAGATAAGAGAGCGTTTCCTCAAAAAAAAGAAAAATATTCACGTGATTGCAAACAAACAAAAACCGCCGCCTCCTGCTCCCTCTTCTTTCCCCTCATCCCCTTCCCATCCCCATCCCCTCATCTCCCCTCCACGCCAACCTCCTATATTACCCACCCCCAAAAAGAGAAGCTCCTTTCAAAACCTGATAACAGCGCGATGCTCGCAAACAAATGAAAAAAACAAACAAACATCACTACCACTAACCCATGCATCACACCCCCCCCCCCCCCCCCCCCCCCCCCCCCCCCCCCCCCATCCCCTTTACCCAGATCCCCATCTGAGTGAAACCATCCCGTGTCAATTTGTTTTGATTTTTGAGTAAAAACGATCTAACCTATTACAACGGATCGACAGTCAATACGAACACTTTCTGTTTGGTTGTTTTTCGACTGAATTTGATTGTGATTTTTCCTTTTTTTTCTATTTCTTTTCTCTTTTTTTTTTCCCCTTTTTTTTTTTGTTTTTTTTTTTTTTGTTGTTTTTTTTTTGTGTTTTTTTTTACTTATTATTCTTTTTAAAACTTTTTTTAAAAACTTGTTTCATTTTATTTATTTTTTGTTTAACGTTGCAAAGTCTATTACCAACTCCAGTGTAGTTTGCACTCCATGGACATGAAAATGACGTGTCTGGTGACGTCTCCATATGCTCCACATCCTGGCAATCTACAGAATGCTTTATGACTGCTGTTTGTTTGCTGTTTTTGCTTTGTTTGTTTAGAGTTTGTTGAGAGAGAGAGAGTTTCTTTCTGAGAGAGAGAGAGAGAGAGAGAGAGAGAGAGAGAGAGAGAGTTTCAGTTTTTCCTAGCGTACGTCATCAATCAGGGAAGATCACTTCCCACTGTGTTCTGTGAGTGTGGTGTGTGTGTGTTGTGTGTGTGTGTGTGTGTGTGTGTGTGTGTGTGTGTGTGTTGTGTGTGTATGAGAGAGGGAGTGTGGTGTGGTGTTGTTAGTGTAGTGTATGTCTTGTGTAGATGTGTTGTGTATGTGTGAGAGAGAAGAGAGAGAGAGAGAGAGAGAGAGAGAGAGAGAGAGAGAGAGAGAGAGAGAGAGTTCGAAACTCGAAACTCGAAATCTTTGAGGGTGAATAGATAAGCTGGAAGCTTTTATTTACACTATGCCCTCAAAATAACTATAAATAAAAAGGAACAATTACATCTCTTTTTGACACAGTTAAACACATCAATAAGAAAAAATAAACAACAACAGCAACAAATGTTCATTTTCCCTTTTCTTTTTCTCTCTTTTTTTTTCTTTCTCTCCTTTTTTCGTTTTTTTTTTCTTTAATAGAACATAGTAAGCAATCTCTTTATAATATTGCACACACACACACACACACACACACACACACACACACACACACACACACACACACACACACACACACACACACACACACACACACACACACACACACTGGACATACGTAAACATCACATAAGCATACAATAACACTTCATAAGTTGATCATGTGATATGGCTTAAAGTCCAGCCGACCACGAAGGCCATCTCAGGGCTGCAACATTTTGTTTGCGTGTGTGTGTGTGTGTGTGTGTGTGTGTGTGTGTGAGAGAGAGAGAGATGAGAGAGAGAGGAGAGAGAGAGAGAGAGAGAGAGAGAGAGAGAGAGTTCGGAATGAGGGGCTGAGGCAGAACTGCAGTCTGTATAGCCAGCCACTGCCTTTTGTGAGTGCTTCGTCGCTTCCCAATCTTCCATTGATGTGCCTTTGTGAGTGCTTCGTCGCTTCCCAATCTTCCATTGATGTGCCTTTGTGAGTGCTGTCGTCGCTTCCCAATCTTCCATTGATGTGCCTTTGTGAGTGCTTCGTCAGTTCCCAATCTTCCATTGATGTGACCTGAGTGTACGGGATCTGTTTCATTGTCTGTCTGTCCGTCCGTCTGTCTGTCATTCTCTCTGTCTGTCTGTCATTCTCTCGTCTGTCTGTCTGTCTGTCTGTCTGTCTGTCCGTCCGTCTGTCTGGCTCTCTGTCCATCTGCCTGTCAGTCATTCTCTCTGTCTCTGGTTGGTTGGCTGGCTGTCTGGCTGTCTGGCTGTCTGTCCGTCTGTCTGTCATTCTTTCTGTCTCTGTATGTCTGTCTGTCTCTCTCTCCGTTTGTCTCTGGCTGTCTGTCCATCTGCC
>JADBJO010022863.1:0-5000 GCA_016801955.1 Conus betulinus
GGGATGAAAATTATGTTTCATGTGAGCTATACTGTTGGGCATAATTCAAATGATGTTATGTATGACATTGGTTTGGGTATATATGTTTGTAAGGAACTTGAAGTGTTGCGAGTTATTTATTTCACCCTCTCTATTTTTGACCATTTTTCTCTCTCTCTCTCCGCTTTCTCCCTCCCTCTCTCTTATTATATACCATTTGTGGGTATATATACATTTTGTGCTGAACTTGAAATGTTGTGGGTATTCCTCTCCTCCTCTCTCTCTCTCTCTCTCTCTCTCTCTCTCTCTCTCTCTCTCTCTCTCTCTCTCTCTCTGGGGAGTGCATGAATTGAGTTCAGAAGATACGTACGCATGGTTAATGAGCTCCGACAATTTCAGTAATTACAGTGGAATCTGAAAGTGTTCGATTCCTGGATTTTGTCGACAGCTTTATGATTGACGATGCCTTCCTCGCAGCTGGATTTCCGCGTCAAATGTGGATGTTTTCAACCAGTCATTATTAACTAAATGTTGAAAAGGGCCAGAAAATATGCCTCCATGTTGCACAGGACATTGAATCTCAGGTCGGGCGGCGAGCGGTGTTATAGTAGGTTGCCTCCTCACGTATTTGTTCTGAGGCAATTTTCTACTTCAATGTGGCGACGTTGAACAGAACCCAGGGCCACGAAAGGACACTTATCGCCAAACTTCTTTGACCAGGGATACACGGAGTGCCAGCACGGAGAAGACAGGAGAGACCACAACCAGCTCTGCTCCGCCTTTCCAACCTGCTCCTGAACTCACCATGCAGAACTTGATATGTGTATGCTTCAGATTTTGAATTCCAAATTTGACAACATGAACGAAGACATAAAGAACATGAAGGAAGATCTAAGTGACATAAAAGACGACGTGAAGGACATCCGGGAAGCTCACTGTGCACTTCAGGAAGAGGTGTAGTCCTTGAAGATTGAAGTGGATGACCTACGACGGGAAAATGACGAGCTGAAGAGGCGGATGCTGGACACAGAACGAAAGGCCGACGATCTGGAAGGGCGCTTAAAGAGGAATAATCTGATCTTCTATGGACTCCCTCGCAAAGAGAATGAGACCCAGACAAACTGTAAAGAACTTATCAGCAGTGTGATCGCAAACAAACTCGATCTGACCGGTGACCTCCAGTTTGATCGAGTTCATCACCGAAACGCTAAGCATAACACGCCTATCATCGTCCGCTGCACCTTCTACAAAGATAAGGATTTTACTTAAAGCTAAAAGTAAACTGAAGGGCAGTGATGTGTTTGTTGGTGAAAGGCTCTCTCTCCATATCTGAAAAACGCCAGAAGTGAAAACAAGCGGGCCACCATGATTTTTGACCGTCTTGTCATAGAGGGGAAAAGGTTTTTTCTTGATGAAGGGCAAAACTTGAGGGCGCTTGAATAGGGGGGTGGCTTGCCCAGATTGAGACGTGACTACCGTGCGAAACACGCGGCTTTTACGGAGGCCAAAGGCACGCGCGCAGTAAGCGAAGAATCGGTCAGTGGTGTAAACACTGGGTTTTTTAAGGGGCACGGAAGGGGGGAGGTGGTTGTAAATAACAAAGAGTTTGAAAATAATCTGCTAAATTCAAATGTTTTTCATGTTAAATGTCATGATATTTGTACAGATGTGAAACAGACTTGTCAGATTACCGAACAGATTGCATTGACGAAAACAGGGTGTCGACAAACCATTTCAGGAATTGAACATACTTTGCCGACGGATGTAAACATTGGTGGATGTAATGAGGGGGCATTTCAAAAGGAAAAAGATCTTAAAGAGAAAGGTGTGAGTGAAAACTGTCTAAGAAACAAGAGATGAATCAAAGATTAAGATCTCAAAAATGGAAAAGGAATGCATGAATGGTAATACTGTTTGATATGAAAGTTAGTGAAGTCTTTAGAAAATGTGAGGTTTGTTTTTCATTCATACGTTAAATGGACTTCTGTCTAAAATAAGAGAGAGAGAGAGAGAGCGAGAGAGAGAGGAGAGAGAGGAGAGAGAGAGAGAGAGAGAGAGATTTATGTCCTAGTGTCAGTTGAAACTTTTGTAGATGATCTTCAATATGTTACATTCCCAGGTTTTACTATCTTTTCTAAACCTGCCATTAAATTTACCAGAAAAGGAAGAATGTCAGGTGGCATACTATGTCTTTCCCGAAATTAATTCATGTCTTATATAAAAGAAATCAAGACAGATTGATCAAGACACAGTGTGTGTTCTTTGCTTTTGATTGACAAGAGTCTTTTTGGTTTTATCAACGGATGTCATCTATGCTTATACTTATGTTCCACCTGCTGGTTCACCTTTTTACATTCATTTTGATATTGAAAATGGCATAAGTGCACTTGAAGAGTGTCTTTTTGATTGTATGACTCAGTTTGATGATGCACATGTGATTGTTTCTGGAGACTTAAATAGCAGACCTTCAAATCTTTCTCCAGATGTATTTGACGACAAGAATGTACCTTGTGGTCAGTTTAAACACCCTTTCTGTTTTTGATGGCTATGTAAGAAAATCTGCAGATGATGTACTTAATAGTTATGGTAAATGTTGGTGGAATATGTGTAACGCTCTGGTTTGTGTATTCGAAATCGTTATTGCGGGGTCCTCTACGGACTGGCGGCTTTTGTGTTCTGTGTGTGCGTGCGTGCGTGCTTGAGTGCGTATGTGGCATGGCCATCTGTGGTGTGTGTGTGTGTGCGCGCGCGCTCGACGCGCCGCGCGCGTGTAATTACACAGGTGTGTGTGTATGTGTGTGTGTGTGTTTATGTATGTGTGCGTGTTTATGAGAGTGCGTGCGTGTTGTGTGTGTTGGTTGGTGTGTGTGTGCACGGGTGTGTGTGGTGTGTGTGTGGTGTGCGTAAGTTGCGGTGTGTAGCACGTGCCGTGTGTGTGTGTGTGTGTGGGTGGCTTGAGTAAGTGCGGGATCTGTGTGTGTGTGTGTGTGTGTGTGTGTCGGGTGTGTGTGGGTGTGTCGGAGTTACGTGTTAGGGTTTTGCGTGCGTTGTGCGTGTGTGTGTGTGTGTGTGGTGTGTGTGTGTGTGTGTGGGTGTGCACTTTACAGAGTGTGCGCGCGAGGGCGCGCCCGCGTGTATAAAGTGTTGTTGCGCGCGCGGTCGCGCGCGCGTGCCGTGCTGCATGCTATGGCAAGCGTGTTGCATGTATGTCTGTTTCTGTGTTCGTGTGTGTGTGATGAGTGTGCGCGCGTGTGGGTGACTGATGTGTGCACTTGGTCCACAGAGTATGGTGCGTGCGAGGGACGCGCAATCCCGAGCTCTTGTGGTTGTAGTATATGCTTTGTGTTTTAGTGTGTGTGTGTGTCGTGTGTGTGTATGTGTGTGTGAGCTTGTGCGCGCGCGAGTGTGTGCGGTGTGGCGAGCGCGTGCGTGATGAGTTATGTTGCCTGTGAGTGAAAAATGGGTGAGTGGAGTGTGTGTGAGTGTTCTGTGTATTGGGATCTGTGGTGTGTGCTTCCATGTAGTATGTCGTTCCTAAAAGTGATATTAGAACGATGGGAAAGGATGGTGGAAAAAAGGAATGGGTAGGTAAAGTGGGAAGGAGTTGAATGCATGAAATGGGGGTTTGGGATGATGAAAACTGAGTCAATCACAGGAATATACGAACTGGACAATAAATCAACCACTCCGAAAAAATGCGGAGAAGTGAATAACTGTTCAAAACATTTTCAAGAGAAATGGAAGACTCGGATAAAAACTGTCGTCCCACTCTCAGAGATGCTAGTTCTTTGACTCTGGAGCAATGAGCAAGTAAATGACTGATCGTTATTTCTCTTCCGCCCATGCACTGGACATTTTTGCTGTATTTTGTGCGGAGTACATTTAAACGAAACCTATACATCAGGCTGGAAACAGACCTCGAATAAGTTCCGGACAAGAACACTAAAAGAGGTTTAATATTTCCTCTGTTCTTAGCATTTATGCAGTACTGACTGTAGTGACACTTTAGATTTTTAAGTTTATTGTCAAACATTTTGTATGACGCGTTAACTAGACATGTGTAACCTTCTTGTAAATCTAACAGCATCTTAACTGGAACTGAACCGTCATGATTGCTCCTTTTCTTGCAGCTCGATCAGCCCATTCATTTGAAACGATTCCACAGTGGGAAGGCACCCAACAGAAAGTGACGATGGTGCCTTTCAATGATAAAAGATGAACACTGCGTTTAATTTCAATTATCAATTCCGATCGCATTTTTTTGTTTAATGATTTAAGTGCCTGTGGGACGGATCAATACACAATAACATCTGAAATATGTTTTTCGGAAAATATGTTTTTCGGAAAATCATATATGTAATTCAGGGCCTTCAATATTACATGTGTACATGTGTGCTTGTCTGTTTGCGCGTGTGTGTGTGTGTGTGTGTGTGTGTGTGTGTGTGTGTGTGTATGTGTGTGTGTGCGCGCGCGCGTGCGTTTGATGTGCGTCTGTGCGTGCGTGCTTGCGTCCTTTCGTGTGTGCATTGTTCGTGCATACGTGTTTCATGCGTGCGTGCGTGCGTGCGTGCGTGCGTGCGTGTGTGTGTGTGTGTGTGTGTGTGTGTGTGTGTGTGTGTGTGTACTTACGACCGTGTCTATCTGTTTGCGTGCGTGCCTCATTGCGTGATTGCGTTTATGTGAGCGTGTTTGCGTGCGTACGTGTATGCCTGTGTGTGTGTGTGTGTGTGTGTGTGTGTGTGTGTGTGTGTGTGTGTGTGGCGCAGGCTGGACGCGCGCGCGCACGCGTCCATGTGTGTGTGTGTGTGTGTGTGTGTGTGTGTGTGTGTGTGTGTGTGTCTGTGTGTGTGTGTCTGTGTGTGTGTGTGTGCGTACGTGTGTGTGTTTCTCTCTGTGTGTCAGTGCAGACCTGCCAACCATTACGCATTTCGCGTAATTTATTACGCCCAAGTGATGAATCTTACGCCCTTACGCATTTAGCCAAAAAATTACGCATTGAAAGTTTAAAAAAAAAAAAAAAA
>JADBJO010022864.1:0-27323 GCA_016801955.1 Conus betulinus
GCGCATCCTCATCGACTCCCACTATATATGACTCACTGTCCCAAGCTTGCTTATCACAGTATATACAAACCGATCATAGCTTACACCAAAACGTAAGGAATAAACCAACTAATGAACTTGTCCTGAACAATTTGTTCTTGTCCTAACCTGAAACATGTCAACCACTTGTAACAAAATACGAAGAGTGGGACTGGGCAAGCGCTGACATGCCGGATGCCAGAATCTCTCTACCTAGCTCGCACCATGTCCACTGCAACCCAACGACATCCAATACCACCTGGTGGCCATTGTCCAAAACAACACCACAGCCTCTTCGGATCTGTCAGCTGAGCCAATAACAGACCACAACGTATGATTTACAAAAGTTCATATCTGTCCTTCATTCCCCCCCTCTCTAAAATTCCAAGACAACCCTTGTTTTCCAGCAATGAAATACATAAATGTATATCAACATGTGCATGTTTTGGGCACACAGAAATTCTGGAAGATCCACATTATGAGATGAGATTCTTCTGGAATGTAAAGAAAACACACCATTTGTATTCAAGTTACACAAAACCTTGAAAAAACAATACATACTTAAAAAGGGAATTTCAGAAAGGGAAAAAGGTATCTCAATGATTTCTGAACATAAAAAAGATGAAGTCAAAAGGCACTGAAGGATATGGCGCATTGCTTTTTACTAAGTATTCTGACACAAACATGCTTGAGCAAGAAAAAGCACTTTTGTCATCCAAATACAGCGAAATTTCATTTGACTATAGAAGACATGATATCTTTTCTTTCGATAAAATAAACTTAGGTAGGCACACACACTTCCAACAATTTCCTTCCCATTCATCACAAACACAGACTTTGGAATTGCCCTTTGCCACAGATCTGAATACAAATGACCCCCCCCCCCGCCCCCCCCCCCTTGATAACCGAATACGTTTTTAATCATATCTCAAAAAAATGTGTATGATTGTCAATACAGGTTTATGCCCCACATCTGATACAATGTTTTTTTTTTTTTGTTTTGTAAAGCAAACCAAAGAGGGAAACAACAAAAAATACAAATCTGTGCGACAGTTGTGATCCCTTCAGAAACAACACTGGGTCAAGAAGACTCCACAGTGTGTGTGATGTTGTAAAAGGCATGGTCCCTGGAGGGAGGAGAGAACAAACGTATGGTACGCAAACTTTTCAGGCGGATGTGTGCCAAAGGTGTTTTTTAAACAATTTCAAAATTATGCCATTCTCTTTTTTCATAACATGAATAAATGCACACAGGTGATAATAGGCTAATGAACATTTTCTCCTCAGTAAATATCAACGAGAACGGAACCTTACTCACCAACAGAAACATCTACTCTGATATTTCCTCATCATAAGATGCTAATATAAATAGACAACACAGAACCTGTCATAAAGCATGATACTGTCCACAGACACACAACATACACAGGCACTGTTTTTACTCCCATACTTATACTGAACCAAAGCTCTCTTATTACATTATATATTCAAAATTCCGTGAATTTCAAATTCCAAATGAATGTTGCTGATGGCATTAAAAGCCTCACACAAATGTCAACGCCAAGCACACAAAGAAACAAGAAGACTCATTTGGTACCACGGAGAAACTGGCACATTAGAAGCAATCGTTTGGAGTTACGGATATGTAGTTGTCTCCTCATGGCAGGATGAGTTACCTTATCCATTTTTAAATGTCCCTTCATCAAGTTTCCTGTATGGGTCATTGTTCTATTGTGTTCTTTTGACAATTTTCCAGAACAAAAGAGCCACGCCAGTCTTGATTCAATATAAATTTGTATTCATGCAGTTCTTCTGCTGTTGTTGCTGTGTTGATGTGTGCGGCGCCGAACACATGGGCATGCTCTTAAGATCCTCTTTTGGGGGGAAAGTCTCCTTGTTTGTTGTCGTGGTTTTCACAGTGATAATATTTGTGCCAAGGGAAATCTGTGTCATTAGCAGCATTTCGTTTGGAGTGTGGACATGTAAACTGTCTCATTATGAGAGCACAAGAGTTTATTTGGTTATTAATGTTTACCTTCCCTGCATGTAAGATTTCTAAGCAACATGAATCAAATTAGGATTCCTTAAATATCAAAAACCAGGGTTTTCTGTCATCTGTTTGTTCTTACAGTGTGTACACAGTTTGACAATGATTCAAGAGGCTATTCTTCTAATCGTGAATTAAAATCGTCAAATTTGTTGTTCGTAGTCATTTTTCAGTTTGTTGCTGTGCGTGCATATTGTCATAGCCACTTGTAATTATGGGCAAGCTGCGGAATAAGCCTTTTCTGGGGACGTTTTCTTTTTATGTTGTTGTGTGTTGTTCTGTGCACTTTGGGTTGGACATCTGCTGTACTAGGTTTATTGACGCCGATTAGCAGCATTTGTCTGGGGGGTAACGGGCATTTGATTGGTCTCATTATGGGGAGCAGGAGTTCCATATTTGCACATCATTTACTGTTCCCTGTCTTGATAATCAATGCCAGGCTTCCTGTATTTCGTTTCTACTGCATGTTCTGTAGGACAATGGTTCCAAGAACAAAAGGTGATTTCAGACTCTGAATAAAATTCAAAGTAACTCATTTCTTCAGTGTTGCTGCTGCACACTGTCAGGCATAAGATACATGGGCAAAGCATGGAACAACCTTTTAAGCGGGGGGGGGGGGGGGGGGAAAAATCTCCTTTTTTCTTTGTGTTTTGCATTGACATTTGTGCTGGGTGAATGATGCATTTAGCAGACATTCACGCAGAGTTATGGCATGTAATTGTCTTATCATGGGAGTAGGAGTTACCCTTCTTAGTTGTATAACGGTTACTATTCCCGCCTCAGTTCAGATTACGTTCATATCGATCAAACCCCAAACACAGGGCCTTCCTTCAGTATCTTTGTTACATAATTAGCTTAGTATTACTACTTACTCGAATGAGAGTAATAATGAGAATTTATAGTATGCTCACTTGACTCTACTGAGCCCAAGCCAACAGCATCGCAACCCACAAACGAGCACCATCCAGCAGCGTTCTACTTCATTCCCACCCATCATATATGCACCAACACATCAAATAATCAACACAGTATGCACATCCAACACCAAACAGGCATACACCATCGCACACAGTTACCCATGTTTGTGCGTCTAGGGGAGTGCGATGCCAGCACTGCAGGAAGATTAACATACTTCATCCCCCAACTTAAAAAACAGGAAGCCGAAGCACATCAGAGAGCATGGAGTGACATGTTCTCTTTTTGGCACTTCGAACCAAAATGAGGGAGCAGCAAGGTAATACCTATGCAATCAATAAATATGATACTCCTGAAGACAGATCCAGCAAGTAACGTGTGCCCTATCTGAGCCATGCCTCTAGATTTCAAAGTAAGCAGTTCTAGCATTTTGTGCCGACTTAAGGCTTTCATTGTGCAAGTCATAATCAAGTAATGTACAGATTTTGGCGGACTTTGAAAACGAAATGATGAGAGTTTCGGGAGATTGTGTTCCCTGGAAACTTCAGTCAAAATTCCGTCTATTGTGTCTTCTTCAGCTGAAGTAGGAGGCGTGTGGCCCAAAGTTTAACGTCCTGCCCACACATGGTATCATTTGTACCAAAGTCTGAATATACAGATATCTATCTGACTGACATTCAAAGATTCTACTACATGACAAGTTACATGTCAGCAGCAAAAATAGGGAGGAGGAACAGTATGCTGTGGGTAATACTGGCAGCACGGGAAGGAGACTGAGTTACAGGGGTGAAAAGAATGGGGCCCTAAGACTGAAGCTTGGGGGGGAACCATTTGAGCAAGGGATGATGGAATCGGGGGAACCATGTAGTCTAGACCAGAGACACACACACAGCTTGTCAGACGAATGGCAAACAGGTGAACGAGGAGAGAGCCTATTATACCCTGAGGTTCCGCAAAAGACTTGAGACGGTCCAAAGAATGTTAACGGTCAATGATATTAATGACAGCATGGTGGTTCAAGTAATAGTAAAAACGACATCTGATGCCCACAGCTTGCCTTCACACGATTGTTGCATTACGGCTTGGCATTTTCCACAACCTCACTGCCTTCGTGTCATCCTGACTGAAACTTCCTCTACACGTTGTTTTTGCGTTAGCAATTCAAGGTTGTGTTGTAAAGTCTGGAAGAGTTTCTGACGGCGACAAGAGAAGCCCCTTCAGACCCGACACTCAAACAGTAAGCTGGGAAAACCATTGGGTTGAGAGAGAGAAATACTTTTTCAGTCACCGTTCTCCTGAACAGTTCTTTGATAACCAGAGATGACTACTGGAGGACATGATTCCTTGTTGAGGACGTACGTGACCAATGGTACCACATAATAATATGGCGATTTAAAAAAAAAAACGAGAGAGAAAGTTGGGAAGGGGTGTGGACAGGGACAAGGAGTGGTGTACTAAGAAGGCACTAGCGACATATTAGTCCAAGTCTAAGTTAGTCAGGAAAAAATATTACTGAGGGAAAATAACACATCGGAACATGCATGTTTTTGTGACACAGTCCTCAGTCCTGCCTTCCATGACCTAGTGATTCTCTGTCATGACAAAAGAGACAGAAGTCAGCCAGGACAGGGCTTACTGATCACCAACAATGTCGGGTCAGCAGTCACGTGACAGGCTTAGTCAGTTCGTTGTAGGGGAGTGGCCACATGGCACACCTGGCAGCCATCACTCTTCACCACAGTGCTGGTAGAAGAGACCCACATAGACAGACCAAGTGGCCACCATGGCAGCCATTTCTATCCACACATTGTGGTGGTGGACCACATAACATATCAAGTGGCCACTGGCACACTGGCATCCTCACCTGACAACATGTGGTTAGTGACCACTCATCTATCAGATCAGTGGCCCATGGCAGCCATTCTCTTCCACAACACATTGTGGTGTGACCACATAACAGATCAAGTGTGCCAACTTGATGATCCTCCTCCCCACGTGTGGTGAACGCCCACTTAACAGCTCACACAGTGTTTGACGATCCCTATGCGGGCCAACAGCCCTACTAACCACACACTGGGTGGATGACCTATTGCAGGAACAGCCTTTACTAACCACACACTTGGTGGATTGACACACAACCAGACTTATAGCAATATTCCCCCCACACACGTGATGAATGACCACAGTGACTGGGCACATGGATAACTCCACTACACAGTTGGGTGAACGACCACATAACGCTGGCAGCAATAAACACATTATGGTAAACAACACAGAACAGGCGGCATCAATACACACTATGGTAAACCGATAACATCACATTCTGGCAGCAATAACCACTCTGGTAAACAACAAACATAAAAGGTTGGCAGCAAAACACACTATGTAAACACAACCAGAACAGGCTGCCGCATAACCACTATGGTAACGATAACTAACAGGCGGCAGTAATAACACACTATGTTAAAACGATACATAACAATCTTGTCAGTCCCTAACACACTCTGGTAACCGATAATATAACATGCTGGCAGCATAACACACAATGGAACAACAACGAACAGGCTGGCCGCATAACCACTATGTAAACAACACAAACAGCTGCAGCCAATAACCACTAAAAAAAATGGTAAACGACAACATAATAGCTGGCCAGGCATAACACCCTATGGCGAACACCAGCATAACAGGCCTGGCCAGCAATCACCCAACTACCTGAGTAAAGGTCGGGCGCGTGTGCTGTGTCTGTGTGGGCTGGCGAGTAATACGACCAAAACTATGTGTAACCAACCACATCACACAGGCGCGCCAGCAATAACACACCTAGATGGTCAACACAGCATAACCGGTGGCGCAATGAGACCACACTTGTTAACCAAAACATACACAGCTGGCAGCCAACTAGCAACCCTATGGTATAGAAACAACAGCAACAACGTGAGCTGCCAGCAATCAAGCTACACCCAGGTAAACAACATAATCGAGGCAGACCGAAACCGCCGACCTTGATTACCTCGTGACACGCCATCTTGCGGTTATGACTGACTACTGGAGACCTCCTGCGCCTACCACTCCGTCAGAATTCCATCGCTTCGTTCGCTTATCCATGTCTATCGAAACGATGGCTTCTCGCTACTCAGCTGGCCGTGAGCGCTCGTAGTCCGTACGGCTACAGCGGGCCGTTGGCACACGCCAGGACTAATTCTGTCCGAACTCGGTGGCCCACGACAAACCGCCGGTGATTCAGCAGGAGGCGCTTCGCCTACACGTCATGCAGTCTTATTGAACACTTAAAGCACCGGGAAACCTGCCGAGGCGACCGATAGGTAGAAGTATCGCTCGCTCAGATCACAACCGTTTTCGTTTGCCTATCAGTTGAATGAGAAGAGGGACGCACGGAAGGCAAGTAAGGGGAGGAGATGAGCCAGCGGGAGAACAATGACACAGCGGGAAGGAGACAAGGACCCCAGTGGAAGAGACAATGAACCCATCTGAAGAACCATGATCCCTCTAAGAGACAATGAACCCCATCTGAAGCGAAGGAGACTGCACCCAGATTATTCCGCCGACACACAATCGGGACGCCCTACGTTCGTAACCAGACCCCTCCATTTATGTCGTACAAAAGTTCGCGCCCACTTGGCGCCCCCCTAATGAGCCGGAAACCGATTCCCGAGCCTTGCTCACAACCGGCGACCCGTTTGGGACAGCACAACTTAAACACGATGCTAAAGCTAACCATCGCGTGCCCCCACCTCCACATACTCTCAGCGGTATCCCCTGGCCAATCGGCGCGCACGCACCCAAGGACGCCTTTTGACCATTGCGCGATGGCAGAGGGCATAGGGAGCGCCCCAATCGATGACCCGGCAAAGAAGTGCTCACCCTGGGAGTAAATTGTGTCTGCCGCCCGCTAACACTGTAACTCTGCCCCCGCCTCTAACTCTGCCTAGGTCCTCCCTGGGACTTTGACAGCGATTGGGGTCTGTGCAACAGCGCCCCGTGATTTTATTGCGATTTAGGTGTCCCAGTGCTGAGAACACAACGGTCCTTTCCCCCTTCTTGGTGCCTCTCGAGCACTCATCCGCTCCCCCGCCCCCCCCTCCCCCCCCATTCGCGGCCCCAAGCCCGGCGCATACCTTCTGAGACACCCTACCAGCCGGCGGGCTGCGGTGCATGATCGCATCAACAATAAGCATGCGGAAGAACCCACACAGAGCTCGGAGTACTGAGCCCCTAAGGCAACCCCGGGAACACAAAGGCGACACGAAGCACACACATCCAGGATGCCACCTAAACCAACCTGAAACATCTGAACAAGCAGGTAAAGAGCGCGGGAAACCCTGAGTCCGACAGCGCGGGGCCCTTTCAGGACACATCAACAACATTTAACAGGGCAGGACACAAGCCCACGTATCGCTGCTGCTCATCACAAGCGGAAAAGGGGGCACTGGCAAGAGACGGGGTGGTTAGAGCACAATCCTCCTATGCTAACATCTTGTTAATGGGCATACGACTAGCAGGCCACGGCGCCACACCCCTCTTCCCCCGGGGAAAAACCGGGGGAACACCGAGCAACGAAAGAGAAACGCAAGGCCAGTGCGGTCAAGAGGGAAGCCAGCTGGAGTACGGGGGCTGCTCATAAACCACATAATCACAAACAACATAAAATACCGAAAGGTACAGTATAGTGGGACTTAAAATAGAACTGTCGGATCGAAAAGACGGTACGAGGTGGCACGGTAATGTAGACTGGCACAATGCGGAATGACTTTCATACGAGAAGCAAAGACCTGGCGCTGGATTCAACAAAATCAGCATATAATTTCCGTCCCTTTTTTTGAACAATGAATCTGATTCACGTTGAGGATAACCTTCAGTGAAAACCTCAGGTGAACCCCTTGGCCCAGATGTCTAACACGCAACAATGCGTCTGTTTATCACCGTTCTTAAACTCGTTACCTGAATGTCCAGCCAGGCATTAAAATTCCACCGGTTTTAATGGTTTCAAGTAGCGGTTGCGGCAAGGCACCGTGGAAGCATGAATTCATTAACCAACGCAAAGTCAAGTCACCTTGTCTTACATTCTTCCAGCGAAAAGAGAATTGAAAGAAAACCGGTTGTTATTTTTTTCTCAAGTTAATTAGAATCTGATTCTAGCGCCAGACATAAGGTCCAAATGGTTTTGCCATCACTTATATGGGTAACTTTCCCAACCACGTTGTAATGTTCTTAAAAATCCTTTGATACTGATCAATCATTTTTCCTTCCTGCTTATCACCCTTGTATGCCTTCTCTCTCAGACCATCTGTTGTCCTTCTTCACTGCAGCTGTAATTTGTGGCTCATGTGCACGTGCACTTTCTGTGTTAACTTCACGGCAGATACAGCCACTGGATTGAAGTTTTCTTTTAGTAATTTTTCAGAAATTTGTCATCTAGTTGCAAAGTCAGGCAACTGCAGGCAGAAATCTGACAAATTTTTAAAATTAATTAACACCCCGAACCGCCAATAAGCATCGCTAAGCTCATTTTTTTTGTGTCCCGAGTGTTTTTGTATCTTGCCTGAAGAAGACCTACGAGATCGAAAACGCTCGTGTTTTGTCCTGTGTGATTCGTTTGTTTACTCTTTTCTTGGTGATTCGCTATAAATTACATAGAATCTTTGTTTTCAGACATGGATTACATACCAGGCAATCTGTGTATTTGTAATCAACCCTTACGGTTTTGCCTTCTGTGTTCACACAGCGGGGACTCATGCTTCAATGTTTCAAGGCAGATTTGACCTCTAGTGCACGCTGGACAGAAAGCCATACAACCCCTACACTGCTAGCCACAATGCAAATGATACAAAACACCTGGATCACGACATCAACAGATCCAACTGGCGGGCAATGAATCAGGGTGTAGAGCATCATCATTGTAGATGGTGTTTAATCAGGGTGGAGGGTGTCATCCGGGTGGACAGTTGTCGGCAGGGTGGAGGGTGTCATCAGGGGACAGTGTCGTCAAAGGTTGGAGGGGTGTCGATCAGGGTGGAATGAGTCATCAAGGTGGGAGGGTGTCCTCAGAGGTGGAAGGGTGTCATCATAGGTGGATGGTCAACCAGGGTGGAGGTGTCATCAGGGTGGATTGCAGTCAGGGTTGAGGGTGTCGTCAGGGTGGAATGTGTCAACGGGTTAGTTGTCCATCAGGGTGAATGTGTCAAAGGGTGAGGGTTCCTCAGGGTGGCAATGTGTCATCAGGTGGAGGTTTTCATCAGGTTTGAATGTGTCCACAGGTGTAGGGTGTAATCAGGGTGGAGGGTCATCACAGGGTGCGGGGGTCATCTGGGTGGAATTGGCATCAGGTGGAGGGTGTGAGCAAGGGGAGGGTGTCCATCAGGTGGGATGGTGTCCATCACGGGTTGGATGTTTCAATTCATGTGTAGGGTTCTCAGGGTGGAGAGTTGAGGGGTCACCAATCAGAGGTGTTCTCCAGATGGAGGGTGTCAGCAGGGGGGAGTTTGAATGCACCAGCATGGAAGGCATTTCCGGACGAGGTTGCATCACGAGAGTAGATTGTATCATCCTGTGTGGATTTCGTCCTCAATATTTCCCCGACTCGAGTCCACCCAGGCCTCTAATCTTGTCCTCCCATCCTGGCCAACTGCATCTGCCTTGTTCAGCGGTCAACACAGACATACAAATAAGACCACCACACACATAAGAGATATATGAGATAATTCTATAACACAGATAAAGATACAGATCTGGTCTGTCTCTACAGATACAGATAAAGGAATTACCAGGCCCACCTCGATTCTATCTATCAAGCTGTGTGTGGTGTGGGTGGGAAAACCATTCAAGTTCAAAAAGACACACAACAAGTCGCGTTAATGTTGACCAAAACATTTCGAGTACATGACACGATAGAGCCACAAAAAAATCGGATAACCTAATGTGGTGATTTGTTTTTCTGTTTTCCGCCTTTTTTTCTTCCCTCGAGGCCCAAATCCACCTCTTCATTTTCTGGTGCTTCACACTGTCCTCTTCATCCTCCAAAAACAAAAAGCAAAAAAAGCGAAAAAAACAAAACAATTTCCGCTACTAGTTTTTTTTTCCTTTTTTTTCTTCTTCTTTTCTTTCCCCAACCAGTCTCTTACCCACCATGCATAGTCTGTATGTTCTCTTACAAATGGACATATTTTGCTGATTTTAGTGTTTTGTTGCGTTTGATCAAAGTGTCTGGGTTTGTTAATGTACTAATGTGTGGTGTGCTGCACATTCACTCTGATGATGTGTTGCTTGATACAAAAGGAAAAACAACATAGATGAAACAAAAGACGAATATTTCCTTTTTTTTCATGTTGTGTACACAGCCAACCCCACCACCTCTCAGCTCTCCCCCCCCTCCCCCTCCTCTCCCCCCTCTCTCTCGTCTGATATGCTAACCAGGTCGTTCCCTGTTAAATACACGACAACGAGACCAAGCAAAAGTATGCGTAGCACCAATCCAACATGTGTACTGTTAAAGCAATACTACACCCAAAACCTTTGGAAACATTTCATCTGACAACCCCCGCCGCCATTCCACCTATCACAACATGTGCAAAGCACGCACACATAGACACACACACACAACCCCCACAACACACACACACACACCACGCACACACAAACACACCACAGCACACACAACCACACAACACACACACATAGACATTCATACAGGAGTTAGACAAGAAAGACAGATGACAAGAGACGAGGCAGTATTTTTTGCAATTTTGGTTTCAAAAAAAAAAAAAAAAAAGGAGATCTCCATGTCATCATTTCAGGATCTCTGTCGGCAACCTTTCCCACTCCCTCCCCCACACCCATGCCTTTACCTCTCTTTGTGTTGTTACCCTAATAGTCTGACAACAGTTGATCCGTGACAACAGGGGTTTGGGATCAGTGACAACGGTGGATCTAGTCCAGCAGGACAAGCAGGGTATCAGTCCTCAGAGCACGGAATGACAATCAGGTGGGATCAGTGACCAACAGGTGGGAGATCAGTGACAACAGGTGGGATCGGGCAACAGGTAGGATCAGTGACAACAGGTGGGATCAGGGACAACCAGGTTGGGATCAGTGCGCAACAGGTGGATCCATGACCTCAGTGGACCACAGGTGGGATCAGTCCTCAGTTGACAAAGGTGGGATCAGAGACAACATGTGGGATCAGTCCTCAGTGACAACAGTGGAATCAGTCACTCAGGATTCTGTCCTTCATTCCCATTAGGGGTAACATTCAATTACATGTTGCTTTTCCACTGTCCACCGCAATATGGCCATGTGAGTATTTCTTTCGCAATGTTCCAGAGCGGACATTTGCTTCACCCTCGCCATCAGGACATGCACATCACCATCCACACATACCATGACATCCCCATGACCTCCCCACTCACCAGAGCACATCCCATGACATCCAGCACCTCATCATGACATCAGCACATCATCATGACATCCAGCACATCACCAGGACATCCAGTACATCCACCATGACAGCACATCACCATGCCATCCAGCTACTAGTGACAACCAGAAACTGTCAACTCACATGTGGATCATCAGGCTCCGATGGCGTTAGTGACTAGGGCTGGGTGAAAGCGCAAAGGCTAGAAGTGTGGTGGTTGGGGCACGTCAAGGCCCCACTGGCCAGTCTCTACGTTCTTGAATCACTCAAAAGTGCTGCACAGAAATGGAAAACACATAAAACTAACAATATAAAAATGTTGCAACCGGTTTGCTGGGTTAGATCGCACCTTGTTTTGCGTTACTGTGTATGGGTAGTTGGGCCACACTAGGCAGTGGGTGTATGGCACAAAAGAAAACGTACATAGAGAAGGACTAGAACTACTGATTTGGTGTTATTACCATGCAATTAGGCGAGGTTCAGTGATATTTGTTTGAGTTGGTAAGCACAACTTTTACCGAGAAAAAAAAAGGGAAAAAAGAAGACAAATAACAAAAGAGCGCGTCAAATTACGAGAATTTGGGATGTTGTGTTTTGGAAAATGCAGTGGAAAACGTCCACTATACATGGGCTCATTATTCAAATTATTAACACAAGCCAAGTCAGAAGAAATCAAAGAAGAAATCAAGTTCCTTCCTTTTAAAGAGATACCCATCTCCTAAAGATACCATCACGCATGCCCAGTAATAGGCATATTATTTCATAAAACTCACCTGGGGACAAATAGGATTCGGGGAAAAACAAAATCTTGTAGGTTCCACTCCTTCCGCTCACTCTCTTGCTTATGCAAACAGTAATTTCATGTCCCAGGCCTTTTAATACCTTTCGTGAGCTTCATTCACAGCTAAGATCATTGGCTATAGGTCTTAGATCTTTTCAGTATTGATGAAACAAACATATCTGTAACTTTAAGGAAATAGATGTCGACACTTATTTTGCATATGCAGATATGACAGCAAAGATCTCCAGTTTTTCATCGTTTGAAATTTCCAAGAAAAGAGTTCGATCCAGCGTTGCATTATACCCTGTAGTCAGAGTACCTTTACATCATGCATCATGTGTGGAGTTAAGTTTTACGACATTGTCATTTCCTATTCTAAGGGAATGGCCATCTGTCCAGGAGGAATACATTAGACCATTGCAGGAAAAACCATGTTGCATGTATCATGATTTAGATGTTATTCTCTCATGTAATGGACTGTGTCAAACTTACATTAATCTTCCGATCAACTTGCGTCACTGCCAATCCTCCCTTTATAGACATGTTATGGTATGGACAAAGGGTTGCAGGAGGAAAAACCTCAACAGCACCTTTAGTTTTTTTCTTTTTTCCTCTCTGAAAGAAAATTGTAACATCCCCCAAAACTCGCTTTCAGGGAAAGATTCTGGTAACAGTTGGAAACAAACAATATAGTGATAAGAATAAAAGCAGTTTAATGAGACAATTTTTGACACTTTAACACCCGTATTGATGTGCCTTAAGAAGCCGTCAGCTGACGCCAGCAGTAAAACTGTACTGCCAGGGCCTAATATGGGCCGTCCACTGACGTCATAGCCATTTTTCTTGAATTTTCATTCGTTACTATTCCTATCAAAGGCTGAAAATAGAGTGGGCGTAGTAAGCCTTATATGTCTGCAGTATTAAAATGATATGCAAATGACCACACGTGAGGGGGAAAGACCATTTTTCTCATCACTGACTGGATGAACCAGCCAGCGCTTTGTCTCGCTTGCAAAGATGGCGGCGCAACCTTCGACGATTGTAGCGACCAAATCAGCGTACTTACAACAGCTGAGCAAGCTCTGCTAATCTTTTTTGACAAAAGATAATAATCTTTTATTCAACGACTCACTCGAGCATGAAGGTGAGATGATGAATAGTGATGGAATGCCGACACCCATATTCGTCAGTTTATTGAGTCGTGCTGGTGCGATCTCAAGAGTGTGTTCAGCTGACTTGTTACCAGCATCGAACGAGCCAGCCTAGTGTGTACTCTGCCACTGTGGCGAGTGGCCAGCGACGTGTTAGTCAGCGCGAGAGGGGAGCAGCGGCTGCTCGCAGCGGAACCACGGGCAGCAGGAAAGGTAGGGGAAGAGGAGGAGGAAAGAGAGAGGTTGAAGTCCAGCTAAGGGGGGGTGTGGTGGGGGGTGGTTGGCGTGGTCGTGGACTGACCTGTCTGCATGAGGTGTGAGCGTCTTGATAGACTTCTAGGACTGTTTCTACTTTCATTTACCAGGTGTAGTGTGACAATATCAACTTTATTTTCCACTTTTTTGCTCTGTGTTTTTTTTTTGGATGTGAAGCTGTAGTGGTAAATACAATAGTTTTTTGATCGTGCAAAAAAAATCTATCCAAATCTAAATGCCTAAATATTTTTTTATGATCAAAATTAAACACAAAAAGCCCAGATTCAAAATCTCATTCAATTATTCCACTTTCCAAAAAAAAGTATATCATTTCTTTTAATCTTTTGTATGTTCTGAGCTAGAATTTTTTGTTAATTATTACCCCCACTGGAACAGCGGTTCGATCTTGAATAGATTACAGAGACAAAGGAACTGTTCCGCCTCATTTTTTCATGTTACTTTCATTTCCGTTACATCAGTTACATGTACTTGTTTCTGCTCGTCGCTGCTTTCTTTCCAAAAAAGTTTTCAAAGAAAACAGGAAAAACCACAGAGACAATCACACACCACATCCCACTACACCCCTGATTTTCATTTCCATTACTCTCTCTCTGGTTGTTACTGTTTTCCATTCTCAAAGGACTTGGCCTGCTTCGTGCCACTGACCTGTTGCCAAGACTCACCCTACTGTAACATTTACAAACTGTACCCACAGCAGTTCCTTGACCTCTGTTTCCAATATTCTGCGTCACCACGCCACTAATGTCCGTTCCATGCACATCGTGCGGCATTTTGTGTTTTTGGCATATTCAGCAAGTAGCAGTTAACCTTTCTGATGCTCCATCTAGCATACTGTGCTCTGAACCCAGAAGCAGCGCCGCATGTCCATCTTAGATTCTCTAACATCTGTGGCTCACAACACAAAATGGCCTGATCATAAAATGATTCAAATAAGTGGTGGGAAACATTAAATCTCTGAAGATAATGGGAAAGTCTATAAAATAAGGGAAGTGAATACCCCACCCCCACCACCCCCACCCCCTTTTCTCCCTTCCGTAACGGGATTCAAAAGATGCTCTGATGTGGTAAAGCGCTGAGAACCCACATTTGATTTCTAGTACATGTTTCCAGTCCCCAAATCAAGCCAGTTTCCTAGGAAATAAGGTGCTGTCCTCCCATTGGCATGCAGGTTGACTTATCCTTCAGCTCACCAGCAAGGCCTGTGCCACCGCCCAACACAAAAAATCTGCTGCATTGTGTATGAAAAAAAGCTGGGCATTTACATCAACTTGTTCCCTAGGAGCGTGTAGCATAAATTGATAAATTGTTGAGGCTGACAGTAAAAATATATCTAACACACATGACTGCAAGGTGAAGGTGTTGTTTTTTGTCCAACTGCAGCAGTTAGACCACAGCATACTACCTACAGCATGTCTAAGAGTATGGAACTTATGCTGAAAGAAAGTTTTTGTTTTGTTCTTCTTAAATACAACGCCCATCTTGCACCGAACTGGATGAAGATAAGTGATTGCTCGTTCATTTTCGTCGTCCTGAGTGTTGTGTATCTTGCCTGAAGAAGACTTAAGAGAGTCGAAAAGCGTTGAGTTTTGTCTTGTGATTGGTTTTGTCAGTGTTTTTCTGGGCGGAGCTTTATATCAGTAATTTTTCAAATTTAAATACAAAGTTTGACGCCAACTCTTAATGAATACAAGACATAAAACTAATAAGAAAAATACCAGAATTGCTAGGTGGGACTTCAAACTGGTCAAGGGTTAGGAAGAAAGGGGGAAAAACAGAAAGCATTAAAATGCTGGGGAAAAAAATAACAGCATAGAAACATATCTTTGAAAATAAGGTTTCCATTTTATGAAGAAAATGCCAACTCTCTATCTCAGAACAATAATTACTAACTGAACAAGTTAACTGGTTTTTCTTAAACCTTGGAGATAAAGTTCATGAAAACTTAATGAAGTCAAAGTATGAAAGCTTTGCAACCAGCTGACGTGAAATGAAGAAGAGGATTGGGTGCTACATTTTGTGTGTTTTCGCCAATACAACTCCCACACAAATGGAACAATCCACTCCAAGAGCGTTCAGCTTTGCTGCTGTGGACAACGCCTTCTTCCTCTGAACTCAGAAGCAATCTGAAGCGATCAAAGCTAAGTGCATTTTCGTTATTTTGTTCGTCTTTGTTTCACCTGAAGAAGACCTATGAGGTCGAACGCGTTGTGTGTTGTCTTGTGACTCGTTTGTCCACGTTTCTCTGGGTGGTTCGCTGACATTTATTTAAGATTTGCTGTGGACAAGTGACGGTGCTATCAGACTGGGAGGACTCCTCAAGCTTTTCTGCAAGTCAGTCTCACTCTGGCTAAATAAGTACCAAGTCACCCAATGGGCATTTCTCATCTGATTCTTCATTGTCATCTCCGTTAGCCACTAAAATCAAAACACAGACTTCTGTTATTCTATGGACTGTATTTAGTGGAAACAGATACTCTCTTCCTTGGTGTTGTGACATCAAGAGTTGTACACAATAATCCATGTAGAATATCACTGTGTGAAGAGGTCAAATTAAACAGACTACCGAGCATCCACTGACTGATCTGTGCTGTATTCTGCACTGCTTAGGGTCAAACTGTAAGTGGAGTGTAAAACCAAGCTTTTCTAGAGTTGTATGCTTACAGTGTTATGCGTTTACAGCCCCATGTAAGCAATGCAACTGGTGTGTGTGTGAATCCTCCTTTCTCTGTGACAGTTCAGTGTGTTCAGTGTTGAATGATGACCTGATTCAGGTAGGGAGTGGAGGCACCTGAAGGGCAGGAGCTACACACCTGCCAGGAATGACGCAGGTGGCGGGCTGCTCACAGCCATCTGTGAAATAAATGACCCAAGTCTTGGGCCCCTCGCCGTCCTCCCCCATCACACCTCCTCGCATGGCTGTAACAAACAGCATTGAACGGGTTGATGTTACATATGACTGGTTGATGTTACATATGACTGGTTGATGTTACATACGCATTTATGGAAGTGCAAAGGTATACACACATTACAATCATGATCTCACAAATGCACACAAACATATATGTAAACACACATGTCCACCAATACAAATCAAAGAGCATACACACACACACACACACACACACACACACACACACACACACACATACACACACAAAATCTCTCTCTCTCTCTCTCTCACACACACACACACACACACACACACACATCCACACACACACATTCACACACATATTTCCCATCCTCATCAACCCACAGGGGAAGTGTCGTCAACCAGCAGAGAACGTGGACATTCAGATCAGCTCAGATATAAGAGCTGACTCATGCCTGTGCGACAGTCATGTGACCTGCTAGTGTCACCAGCAAGTGAAAACCAGTGAGTGAAGGCTCAGACAGACGATGACTCTCTCTTGAATCATACTGAACAGACCGCTCTGCAAACTTGACCCTCTTCATTCGCCTGCCACTCTGCGGTGTGTTTTCTCAATTCTGGGACATCATCTTTCGACATCATGATCGAGAATCTCTGTTCACAGCCAAGTTATGCTGCTGATCATTCCTATGAAGCCAACAACCACAGCAAGTCAGGGGACTCGACAGGCTGAGCAATGCTGCTTCAAACATGGGCCAGGCATGTCCGCTACACTGCAAGCAAACAGTTGGCAGATTAGAACAGTGCTCTCTTCGAGTTATCTTCCCCTTCCACTGTTGCTTGCAACTGTCCAATCAGATGCACTTTCCCAGATGTGGAGCAGATAACCCATTCAAGTCTTATCTGCCTTCCAAAATGGCAGTTGTTTTTCACTGAAGTCAATTCAAATATAAACTTGATCACACAGATATAAACTCAGGGTTCATACACTTTTCCATACAAAGAAATTAGGGACTTTTTAAGGACTTTTGAAGCACCTTTTTTTAATTTAAGGACTTACTTCACAGATAATTTTAAGAAAAATGATAATGAAATTCAGACACAAATTAAATCATTTGCTGTTACTCTTCAATACTCACATTAAGGATCCTCTGCGAGCATAGATTTTACGAATCTCAGCTGTTATTGTTAATATCAGTACAGATACAAATGTTTGTTTGTTACACCACAGCAGAGCAAAGTAGGATTCTCACTTCTTGTGATCAATTGACAAAAATGTTTGAAAATGTTCACTGTACACAACAGATTCTCCAATCCTGCAGCTGACAAAAATGTTTGTTTGCCTGACTTCCATAAGAATTTCACTTCTTGTCAGACATGTTTGTTTGAAGTCACTGTGGGTAAAATGCCTCTACATCTAAAACTCTACACGTCACAACACTGGGGGCATAAACATCAAAACACTGAAAGGATGCAAGTTTTTCTTTCTCCACACTGAAACTGTCTGGCAACTGCACAGTCCGAGAACATTTGCTGAAACAGATTTGAACTGCTTTCACACAAATGAAAGCTGTAATGACTGTCACTACTTTTAAAATCCTCAGTATTTCAGATTTCACTGCCTCTGTTTTAGTACGGCTCAGGGTGTTCACTGACATCTGAGCTGGAGCAGAACTGTTGGTTGATGAACTGCAGGATGGTGAACTGCTAGAAGTGATGGACTGGTCGCGCATTGAAGAATTAAAAAACAAACAAACAAACAAACTTGAAACACGAACTGCAGAATATGAAGCCTTCTTCAGGTCGCAGTGATTTTGTCCTTTTCTATGGCTATTTACAGCGGATTCTCCCATTGAATGAATGTCTATGATCTTGCAAATGCGGCAAAAGGCCTTGCATCTGTCTCCACCTGAGTCTGCCTGCAGCCATTCTTTGTACTTGTCTTTTTCCAGCCAAACCATGATAAAACAAACACTACCCCAGCATGCTGACTTCTCAATTTCAAAACAGTGGAACATTCATTCACATACTCACATGCGCTATGAAGGCTGGTAACTCTGGTGTTTTGACCTATAGCAGACGATGTATCAATGAGATCGTCTATCTTAACTCTGACTTCCTTTTTTTTTTTTTTTTCGTTTAATTCAATTTCAAGCTTTTTTTTTTTTTTTTTTAAACAAACTCGAGATTTTACAGACTTTATTCAAAATCATACGCAGTGACAAAATTTAAGGGCTTTTTAAAGACCTTTCAGCAAAAGCCTGATTTTTAAGGACTTTTAAGGCCTTAAAAAGTATGCCTCAAAATGAAGGACTTTTAGGACTGTACGAACCCTGTAAACTTGATCATACATTTGCTTAAACAGAGAAGCGAAAACACTGAATTGCGCATGCAAATCCCAAATGCATGCAGCCACACAAGATCAGCCGAGCATGGAAAATGTGGGAGGAAAAAAAAAAGGTTTTCTCAGTTGTGAGCCTGTGTGAGACAACTTACACGTAGGCTAGTCCTTTAGAGATGATGGATAATGGTATATGTGCATCAGCTGGGTTGAATACCAATGTTTATGCACAGATAATTAATATTCTAATCCTGTACATATTTGTCTTATATTCTCTGTTTGGATAATGATACAAAAGCTTGTTCTAAAACTACTGCTTTTGTTAACCAAACATACTCAAAATTCACAGCTAAACGAAACATTCTTCACAAAAGACACCCAACCTTTATCACCATTCTCATCTAAGTTTTGTAGAATCAAATATGTTTGCCCTGGTAATTAATCTTAGCGTGTCCATCCTCCCCAGTCTTAGCCAGTAACCAATGCATCCGACTGCACTGTCTGCATACACAAAGGACAGCGTCCCTATTCACCTGAATTAATTTGTTTGGCAGTGTATTTAAAAAGTGCTAACAGGCTTAAGAATGTACCTTTTTAATACTGTCAAATCTATGATTATGAAGTCTTCACATTTCGGAAGCATATAACAGAAAGTGTTGTACCTGGGCATAAAAAAAAAAGAAATGGAAGAAACAGCCTTTGGGAACATCATTCAGTTTGTTATATGTTCAATATTGTTACATGTTCAAGACAGTCAAGACATGCTTGCTTGCCCTGCATTGCCAGGTGCCTACACCTCTGTTGAAACTTTTTTTTTGTTGTTGTAAAAACAAAGCCAAGGTAATTACGTATGCTGACTATCCCCTGTGCCTCTTCATCAAGATTCCACTCTCTAAACTTGGAAAAAGAAAAAAAAAAACACAAAAAAACTAAAACACCTTCGCAGAAAACTGTTGAATAATTTGGTTGTAGACATTAATTCAATGTGTTGATTTGGCTTTGTAAACCTGCTGCTGTGTTAGATGACAGTACCATTTTATCTGCTAACAGAATAAGATACAATGCCAAAGGACCAGGCAGAAAATGAGTATCATGGACTCTGTTACTGAGGGGACTATCAGTGGAATTTCATCTAAAATGATGGAAACAACACTAGGCTTAAATTACAACCCAATCTAATACCTACAAAACAATCAGAACAACAACAATAATATAGCTCAATCTCCAATATGCACACATAATAATAACAGATTTATACATGGCAGTTATAGTACTCATAAACTTTCTATGCATTCCATTTTGAATCTAAATGTTGAACGTGTGTTGATGCTGAATGTTGATGCTGAATTGAGTCAAAACTTTCATCAGATCACAAAGCAAGCATGATATTTACCTCTTTCTTTGACAAACATTTTTCAACTATTGAATTAAGCATAAAAATCAGATCTGCTGTGGAGTGCCTGCATCTGAATTCAGCTTATGAATCTGTCGGTTTGTTGTTTTCTTCAATCCATTTCACTGATCTCCAGTTCATTAAAGATGTGTAACATTTAATTCATTAAAGATGTGTAACATTTAGTTCATTAAAGATGTGTAACATTTAGTTCATTAAAGATGTATAACATTTACCCGTTGAACTCAAAGCATACCCCTATAGCTGTCAGGTGAATCTTTTAATCCCTTTCAAAAAAAAATAGGAACAGTAAAATGCCTTAGCCCACTGTTCCAAGGATATACTTTTGTCACAGAGAATGTCAAACAGTTTTGTTTTAAAGTTCACAGCAGTGCTGTCAGCGTATTTCAACATTTCTGCTAGATCGTTGTCTGGCCTACAGATTCCCACTTTTATATGTTTTGTACAGTGTTATAAACCTGCATGTCAAATATAGCGCAATTCAGTTCATTAGAAGTATGTGATTTTCTCTGTTTAGGAAGAACTTCTCAAGAGAACCTAACACCATGTCTTCACTGAAGACACCCCCCTCAGTCATGTGCTTTGGCTCTGAACTCTTGCACTCTGAGGGGCCCAGGCTGAATCCAGCTCATGACCCATGGGTGCCCTTCTCCGCCACACTGTTTCTCCTGGCACTGCTGAACTTTGACCTATTCACTTCCGGATGTGTGGGCCTCTGTCACAGCTGCCTTTTTAGTGGTACGTCTTATTCACATCTCGAAGTTTGGACACGCAAGTCTTATGAAGTGCACGTTTATTTGTCCTTGACCAGATCCAGCTGGAAATCTTTTCAGCTGCGACTACCACTGGCTGCCTGTGTCTTAGCATTCTAGTCATCTTCTTGCCAGACGTCTGTAGCATTTCATGAGATCATCGACTGGTCAGCCTAAACCCCCCTCGCTATGGCAAGGATTTTGGTCTGGAAACCAGATTCCCTGAGGCCGCTGGCTGACTGGAATACTGTTCAGTCTGGCAGATGTAAGCCTGCTCCATTCAGCTTACACAGGGCAGTGAGCTCAGTGAGTCTGCTGTTTTGATGACCCTGAGAGGAGTACAATGTCCAGTCTCATGCCAACTTTCCTGATGATCTCTGGATGGTTCTCCCATTGTGGAAGGTCTTACTTAATCCAGTCAACCCCAGTTCCACGCTGTTGGTTCAAAGCTGCTCCAGACCATGATGTGTGGCTTTCTGCCATGCAGCCTGTCAGTGCTGGAGCTGTTGGTGATGTGATGGTTCCTCTGGCAGAGCTAACTGATGTGCAGTCTCTTTAACCTCTTGGTTCTGTGTCCCTGTGTACCTTTCCTGGAGCAATGCTGTTTTGCAATGAACTCAGGACATGATCCACTGTTTACAGTGGCACAAAGACTGTTAATCATCAACTTCCAAAATCACAGGACGACACACAGAATTATGTGTGCCTTGTAATCATATATGATATAACATGCACAAAACAAACCAAAACAAAAATTCTCTTTGTACGACTCTAGAATTGAAAGATGATGCTACTTTCTCTTCCCCTGGGGCTTTTCTGGTTCCTTGGCAACATCTTAACCAGTTCCATTGAACTGTGTGGAAACAGGGAGGGAAGAATCAGTCATGTTTCATCTGTTTGTAAAGCTCATTCGGTCACCGCTCTTATACTTACAAAAACAAATACTGTGTATAACACACATCTGTACATCTTTTTGTTTGAAGCTAGATCTATTTAAAACCTTTCGCTGCACAACTAACAACTGAACTAGTACTTGGCAGAGACACAGCAGCATAAAGGTGTCGTGCTCTTGACTTGAGTGTGATGTCAGCAACTAGACATCTGATGCATTATTTAACACCTGGCTGATCTTCAGACCACGAAATGGTGACAGGTGGAGGCAGTTCAACTGGAACTGAGCAGGAAAACTGACTGGCCATTCCTCAGCAAGAGTGACATGCCACATGTAAATGCTTGCACACAAACAAGTAAAAAAAACCATGCACACACACACACACACACACATGTGCACGCAGGCACACATGGTGTACCAACTTTTTCTCGGCAACGTGGACGCTGGTCTCAGGCTAGCCATCAGAGTTTCATCATTTTCACCAGTCTTTCCTTCACTGGATTTCTGAAGAAAAGACGAAACAGACTGGATTTCAGTTTCAAATCCTCCCTTTATTATTCAGATATTTCATCATCATCACTATCATTACTATATTGTTACTATTGCGATCATTATCATTATTGTAGTCAGAATTATTTTAACTCCCACTGTCCCCTTCCCTACAGCCTTGTATGGCAAATATGCTTTTCATTGTCCTGAATGTCCTTTGTTTTACCTGAAGAAGACCTAAGAGGTCGAAACATGCCATGTTTTGTAATCTGTTTGTCCATATTGCCTTGTGGAATCACTAACAATTCTTTTTAAAATTTGTTTCAATTTCCGCTTTCAGTCACCTCGCTTTGAAACATACTATGAATACATACAGCAATAACAGGAGCCTACTGTGGTTACATACAGCAGTAACAGCAGCCTACTGTGGTTACATACAGCAGTAACAGCAGCCTACTGTGGTTACATACAGCAGTAACAGCAGCCTACTGTGGTTACATACAGCAGTAACAGCAGCCTACTGTGGTTACATACAGCACTACAGCACAGCAGCAGCCTACTGTGGTTACATACAGCAGTAACAGCAGCCTACTGTGGTTACATACAGCAGTAACAGCAGCCTACTGTGGTTACATACAGCAGTAACAGCAGCCTACTGTGGTTACATACAGCACTAACAGCAGCCTACTGTGGTTACATACAGCACTAACAGCAGCCTACTGTGGTTACATACAGTAACAGCAGCCTACTGTGGTTACATACAGCAGCCTACTGTGGTTACATACAGCAGTATCAGGAGCCTACTGTGGTTACATACAGCAGTAACAGAGCCTACTGTGGTTACATACAGCAGTATCAGGAGCCTACTGTGGTTACATACAGCAGTAACAGGAACCTACTGTGATTGCATACAGCAGTAACAGGAACCTACTGTGATTGCATACAGCAGTAACAGGAACCTACTGTGTTTACATATAGCACTAACAGGAACATACTACAACTACATATAGCACTAACAGGAAAACACTAAATACATACATACAGCACTAACACAAAACACACTCTGAACACAGACAGCATTACCAAGAACACCCTGTGAATACATTCAGTATTAACAGGAACACACTATGAATACATACAGTACTGACAGAACACACTGTGAATACATACAGCACTAAATGGAATATACCTTGCAAATACGCTGAGAGGAGCACACTGAGAATACAATCAGCACTAACAGGAAGACACCAGGAATACATACCACATTAAGCATATATATTGTGAACACATACAGCTCTGATAGAAACACATTGTGAACACATACAACTCTGACAGAAACACATTATGAACACATACAGCTCTGACAGAAACACACTGTGAACACATACAGCTCTGACAGAAACACATTGTGAACACATACAGCTCTGACAGAAACACATTGCGAACACATACAGCTCTGACAGAAACACATTGTGAACACATACAGCTCTGATACAAACACATTGTGAGCACATACAGCTCTGATACAAACACATTGTGAGCACATACAGCTCTGATACAAACACATCATGAACACATACAGCTCTGATACAAACACATCGTGAACACATACAGCTCTGATACAAACACATCGTGAACACATACAGCTCTGATACAAACACACATCGTGAACACATACAGCTCTGATACAAACACATCGTGAACACATACAGCTCTCATACAAACACATCGTGAACACATACAGCTTTGATACAAACACATTGTGAACACATGCGAGTTCAGGGATAGGAGTGTTAGTTACCTGGTTAAGGTCAGGGATAGGAGTGTCAGATACCTGGTTAAGGTCAGGGATAGGAGTGTCAGATACCTGGTTAAGGTCAGGGATAGGAGTATCAGTGACCCGGTCAGATCACGGACAGGAGTGTCAGTTACCTGGTTAGCTCAAGAATAGGAGTGTTTGTACACTGGTGAGATCAGTGATAGGTGTGTCAGTAACTTGGTGAAAGTCAGGAATACCTGGTTAGGGTCAGGAACAATAGTCTTAGTTACCTGGTTAAGGTCAGAGACAGGAGTGTCATTTATCTAATTAAAGTCAGGGTCAGGAGAGCCAATTACCTGGTGCAGGTCAAGGACAGGAGAATCAGCTACCTGACAGAGTCAGAGACAGGTGAGTCAATTTCCTGGGTGGGGTCAGAAACAGGAATGCCATTACCTGGGTAAGGTAAGAGCCAGGAGCAGGAAAGGAGCGTCTCAGCTGAACATGGTCCGACTCTGGCATCTCCTGCTGTGTGATCTCCTGGTGCAGTCGGCTGATCATGCGCTCCCTCCGCACCAGTTCCCCCTGACAACACAGTGTAAACGTTATGACAACACAGTGTAAATGTTCTGACAACACAATGTAAACGTTCTGACAACACAGTGTAAACGTTCTGACAACACAGTGTAAATGTTCTGACAACACAGTGTAAATGTTCTGACAACACAGTGTAAATGTTCTGACAACACAGTGTAAACGTTCTGACAACACAGTGTAAACGTTCTTCTCCCATTGCCACTTTCAATAAAATCCTAATCAAAGTCTTCCTCAATGTCTGACCCTTCAGTCTGAAGTAACTCTAACACTTGTAGTGCCATGAAACACGGACTACAATGACCTCTCTCTGAGCTTCACTGCTGTGTAGCGCTGGGTTGAGGCGCCATTGCTGACACGCACTGAAACACATCAGACAGTGACTTGCAAAAACCCTCTGAAGCCTGCTCGCCTGGCGAAAATTTCTGCAACCATTGGTTGGTTTAGTCCATTAATATTCTAATTAGATGACCATGTCATCTATGAAGCGGACGCTACCCCCAAAATGCAAAGCGTTCAAAAGCCCCAGTCTGGGGCTTCATCCCGAGAGAGTTAACTCTTCATCCCTACAACCCAGTTTTTCCCGTTTGCAGAAATCTGCCCTTCCTTCCTGCACCACCAGGAAACTGGGCAAAACAAAATTCCTCCTTTCTTTCCTGCAGCCCGGAAAATCGGTTCTCGCGGTAAGCGCTTTGAACTCTGCGCGAGTCGCGTCATCGATACATGTCATGACAGGGTCGCTTGCGCGGCAGTGTTTATGAATGGAATGGATGCCAGACGGCCCCTACAGCGTGGGAAAGTGGTCGCCGCTCTAATCTGGCCAGTTGGCTATTGCATACGTGGCAGTTCTCATTTACACTTCTTTTTTTTTTTCCTGTAAATCCAGGAATGAAGGGAATACTCGTATTATAGGAATCTAGGAACAAGAGGAAGTAATGGTTCATAGAAAAGTCGGAATGAAAAGAGTTAAACTGAGCTAGAAAGGTTAAAAACTGATATTTTTTTTTACCCTTTCCTTCAAAATAGTTGACAGTACTGCAGCTTTTACATATATATTCCTCAAAATAGCAACTGCACTCCTGGAAGGTTCTGGAGTACCATCAATGTTTCCTTTTTTTTTTTTAATACTAGAACCATTCATATGCCACCGCAAAGGTCTTCTGCACCTCTCTGTTGACATTGTCTCAGTATCTTGGAAGATGTGACTCATCTATTATTTTGTGGGAGTGGTCACATACAAATACACCCCACACACAGAGACACACACACACACACACACACACACACACACACACACACAAACACACACACACACGTGTGTGTGTGTGTGTGTGTGTGTGTGTGTGTGTGTGTGTGTGTGTGTGTGTGTGTGTTGTGTGTGTGTGTGTGTGTGTGTGTGTGTGTGTGTGTGTGTGTGTGTGTGTGTGTGTGTGTGTGTGTGTGTGTGTGTGTGTGTGTGTGTGTGTGTGTGTGTGTGTGTGTGTGTGTGTGTGTGTGTGTGTGTGTGTGTGTATATATGTGAGTGTGTGTGTCTGTGTATCTGTGTTGTTGATGAAAAACTGCACTGCACCTTGGCAGCCTGTAACTGTAGCACTGTGGGGAATGGCGTGAAGACTGGCCAAAGGCAGCGCTTACCCTGAGATAGGAGATGGTCTGATCCTGGTCTCTCTGTCACCCATTGTCGGCCCTGTCAGAGACACAACACACACTCTCTTACCTACATGTCTCAACTTGTATCTCTCACACACACACAAACACACACACACACACACACACTCACACACACACTCACACACACACACACACACACACACACACACACACACACACACACACACATATCACACAGACAAGCCATGAACGCTCACATACTCTGTTTCTACCAACACATACATAAGATGACAGACGCACACATCCATCTCTTCTACATACACACATGCATGTACACCCTCACCATATAGAAGCACACTTGAATATACACACACACACACACACATCACAAATAAACACATACCAATGCATTCACTGATTTCTTTGCTACATGGACACATACTCCAATGCCTCAACAACACCACAGGTACACATACAAGTGTAAGTAAATGGCTCCCCCACACCAGATAATGGGCACTTACCGGGGCATGTCCCACTGGACTTCTTGCCTCCTTGCGTAATGATTCCTGTCATCCATAATCCATCAGGTTAAATCACCCACAGACAGATGATTCCTGTCATCCAATAATCCATCAGTTAAAGCACCCACAAACAGATGATTCCTGTCATCCGATAATCCATCAGTTAAAGCACCCACAGACAGATGATTCCTGTCATCCAATAATCCATCAGTTTAAATCACCCACAGACAGATGATTCCTGTCATCCAATAATCCATCAGTTAAATCGCGCCCACAGACAGATGATTCCTGTCATCCAATAATCCATCAGTAATCGCCCACAGACGATGATTCCTTTCCTGTCTCCAATAATCCACAGTCCACACCAATCAACCCACAGACAGTCCCATGATTCCTGTCATCCAATAATCCATCAGTTTAAATCACCCACATGTCATTCCAATAATCCATCAGTTCAAT
>JADBJO010022865.1:22500-27321 GCA_016801955.1 Conus betulinus
CAGACATTCGAGAATGGGATGATGATATGACAAGTTGCTCGTTCTATTCCTGTAAAAATATCTTTCAGCCAAAATTAAACAAATATTGACTGCAGTTAGTAATGAGGGGCATAGCTTTATCGATTCAGAAGTAAGACACTTAAACTGAATGCAAACAAAAGAAAGATCAATCCCGAAGGCACTGTACATGATTTATGTTCAATGTGAGCAATTAGTGTGAGAGAAAATGATTACTTTATATTCCATCGTACAGCTTACAAAGATATCAGAGGGAAGTCTCCATTTTTCAAAATTTTTGCCACAGAAAAGCATAACCTATGGCATTTATTGACCTCTGACGATAAAACAGGATAATATCCCTACTGACTGAGTTATGGTGCCGAGGCATCTAATGTCAGATGAAAAAAAACTTTTCGGTAATAATCACCGTTTCAGAGATTTCAGGCATCTAACGCAACCCTGATGATCTCGTTTAAAGAAATGTTTCGTTCTCTTCACTATGAATAACAGTGAAACGGACGCGCTGATGATTGGGTTGGTTGAGCGGACATGACTTATCACAGTGAATATGTGTGCCTCTATGAGGCACTTGTACTTGTTTATATGATTATGCTGTTCCTATTGAAAAAGAAAGCCACATGAACATTTTGAGTTTGTCAAGTACGCCAATATCTTTCATTTTCTACTACATGGTTTTCGAATCATGATATTAACATTGACATACTCAGTTACGATCTACTCTATATTTGTTTCTTTGCATTAAACACATTTGCCCGGCGCTGCAAGTACTGATATATACCCCTTTGACTCAAAGGCTATGTAGGCCATCTCAATAGAAAAACGTATCTGAAGCGTCTCTCTCTCTCTCTCTCTCTCTCTCGACTCTCTCTCGCTCTCATCTATTCTCTCTCTCTCTCGTCCTCTCTCTCTCTCTCTCATCTCTCACACACACACACACCACACACACACACAAACACACACACACACATGCACCTCTCTCTCTCTCTCTCTCACTCTCTCTCTCTCTCTCACACACACACACACACATGCACACACCTACACCTACACCTACACACACACACACACACACACACACACACACACACACACACCTACACACCACACACCACACACACACACACACACACGCACTAACACACACACACGCACCTACACACACACACACACACACACACACACACACACCACACACATACACACACACACACACACACACACACCACACACGACACACACACAACACACACACACACACACACACACACACACACACACACACACACACACACACACACACACACACACACACACACACACACACACACACACACACCACACACACACACACACACACACACACACACACACACACACAAGCAGACACACGTTCCAGAGACTCGACCCACTGACCTACATAGTGTACCTGCACCTGACACCACCTCCCCCTGAGCAGACATGATGGGAAAATGGAAGAAAGCAGAGAGAGCAAGTTGCACGTTGACTGGTGCCATCACAATACTTCAGGTGCCATCACTCCACAGTTGTCTTGTAGAACAAGGATGCGGACTGGTGCCATCACAATACTTCAGGGTGCCATCACTCCACTGTGATCATGTGAACAATGAAGCTGACTGGTTCCATAACATGTGGAACAATGACACTGCGGGTTGCCCTCTCCCCTGTTTCACATTGTTGTGTCGTCATTACACAACATGTGATGGAAGACCACCCGTGTGAGTGACTCCAGAGGAAAACAGCGACAAGAACAAGAAAACGAAAGTCGAAAAAAAAAAAAGGGAAACAAGCGAGAGTGAGAGAGACGAGAGAGAGAGAGGAGATCAAGAGAGAGAGAGAGAGATCCCCCCGGGGAGAGACCAGAGGAGAAGAGAGAGAGAGATGATTTGGGTTTAAGATGAGAGAGAGAGAGACAGAGAGAAGCGAAACAGGAGAAGAAAAGAGAGAGAAAAAAATATAGAGAGGACAGTGTGTGTGTTGTGTTTTGTGTGTTGTGTGTGTGTGTGTGTGTGTGTGTTGTGTGTGTGTAGTGTGTGTGTGAGTGTGTGTGTGTGTGTGTGTGTGTGTGTGTGTGTGTGTGTGTGTGTGTGTGGGTGTGTGTGTGTGTGTGTGTGTGATATTTGATGGAGGGTCATGTCAAAGTTAGAGATAATTGATGAAAAGTTCAGAGAAAAGAAAGGGGAAAAAATGAAGAAGAAGAGAACGTGCATGCACAAAAAATGATTTATTAGAGGAAAAGTAAGTTGCGCGCCCCACTCACGCACGCACTGCACGCACACACGCGCGCACGCGCGCGACGCACAGCACGCACTTACGCACGCAGCACGCACGCACGCACGCACCGCACGCACACACACCCAGACTTAAACCCAATTAAGTGTCAGATTAACTCATGGTTTGTAGTGACAACAACACACCACACACCACACACACACACACACACACCACACACACACACACCCACAACACACACAACACACACACAACCACGAACACACCACAGCCACACAAACACCACACACCAGCACAAACACCACACACACATAACACACTAGACACACACACACACACCCACACACAACCACATACATCTGACTGACCCGAAACTAATTTATTGTCACATTAACTCATGGTTGCAGTGACAACACACACACACACACACACACACATACACACCCACACACACACACACACACACACACAAACACGAAACGCGCGCGCGCGCACACACACACGGACATCCCGCGCGTCACGTAGCAGGCAACGCACGCACTCACGCTTGCACGCACGCAACGCATACCACACACACACACACACACACACAACACCCACACACACACACACACACACACACCACACACGCACGCACGCCGCACGCACGCACGCATTCACGCACGCACACGCGCGCGCACATAACACATAACGCACACACACCAGAGCACACACACACACCCACACACACACCACACAACACACCGCACACACAACACGCTACCAACACACACACACACACACACCCAACACACAGAACCACAACACACAAATCCGACTTATAGCCATAACAACAGCAGCTGCAGCTGCACAAAAATAACTTTAAAAAGAAGGTAACATAACAACAATGATAAAGCTAATACTAAGATGATGGTGATTATGATTATGATTGATATGATGATGATGTATGATTATGATGATGATGCTGATTATAGTAATCTAATGAGGATAAAATAATACTAATATAATATACATAATATATCTGAATCCCCGCCCTTCCCCCCACCAAAGGAAAAAAAAAAAAATACACTAAAAGGCAAGAAAGAAAAAAAAAAAAAGAAAAAAGAAAAACAAAACCAAGAAAAGAAAAAACAAAAAATAAAAAAAAAGAACGAAAACCTACTCAATCTATTGCAATACCAGAACACCTGCAGCACGCTTCTGACATCACTCACGTAACACCTTTAGGGTACATGATTGACCGACACACTAATGAGGGTCCTTCAAGAGACTGGCTGTCCTGTATATTGTGCACAACAGCACCCAATACACACCACCCCCATCAACTGAAAGAAAATGAGGACGACACGAGGCCATTCAAGATGGCCTGCTGTCAGGGTGTGAGGCACACGCCACCCCACATCAACTGAAGGCAACTGAGGGGGGAAGCCACGCGGCCCTTCCCAGATGACTGCGTCTAATGTGGTGTGAGGGCGACGCCACCTACACATAGCAACTGAAGGAAAGGAGGACGACACGAAGGACTTCAAGATGAACTCTGCTGTCATGGATATTAGGGCTACGCCACCCACATCAACCGGAAGGAAATGAGGGCGACACGAGGCTTGTTCAAGATGACTGCTGTGCATTGATAATTTAGGGCACGCCAAACCCACATCAAACTGACGCCGTGAGGATTTTTCACTGTCATCAAACAGCTTCCAAAATTAAACCATAAGTCTCAGGAAAAGATTAGGAAGAAACAGGGGTTAGAATCTGTTCGTCTTCTTCCTCCTTCCCCCCCCCCCCCCCCTCCCCCCCCTCCCCCTGCCCCCGCCTATCCCACACCGCCGCACCCCCTCCCCAACCCACCCAATCCCACCTTTTATGTCCTTGATAGCGAGTTAAGATTAGCAATGATCATACAATCCGCATTCTCTCCCTCCCACCATCGAACCCCCCCCCCCCCCCCCCCTTCCATCTCCACCCCGCCTCTCCCTCCTTTTGTACGAAGAAGATTCTGGCTGATCTCCACTCAGATCCAGTGTTCCATCTCTTCCCCCCCTCCCCCTTCGCCCGTCTTAGCCTCTCCTTAATACGCCTTCTTTGCTACACTTAACAATAAGAGTAACCTGCAGGAATTGTCCACAATACCAACATAATCTGACTATATGCGTTACTTCATTTGGACAATGTGTCCACAAAACAAATAACAATATCTTAACATTATATCGTTACATTTTGATTTGTAGAATAAGATCCTTGAGCCCCCTCCTACCCTATCCGTCCTACTAATTCTAATAACCCAATATAACCACCCCCCCCCCCCTCTTCTCCCTCTCCCTTAGCCACACACACACACCACACAACACCACACCACCCCACACCCACACACACCCAAACACACACACACACACACACAACAAACCACGACACACAGACACCGAAAATAAAAAAACAAAAAAAAAAAAAAACAAACACGCACACTTCTCCCTTCATTACCATCGCTTTGCCTTTCTTTTCGGTGGCACTACTTCAGACATAATAGTCTCTTCTGTCTCTCTCTCTCTCCTT
>JADBJO010022866.1:0-17500 GCA_016801955.1 Conus betulinus
CTATTTCTTACGAAAAAAAAAAAGGCTTATGTTACACTGGTGTTGTGAGTGAGAAACCCAAAGAGCTACCTCGCTTTTTTTTGCTTAGATGGTCAGGTTCTTAGAATACAAAATAACAAAAAGTTAATTCCTGGGGGTATTTTTAAACGTCCGAAAGGCTGAACTGTGAAGGAAACACACTATTGAAAAATTGGTAATTGACATAACAAGGGAAAAAAGATTTATGATTAGTTCGTTTAAAATAACTATGTTGTCAACCATGGGGGTGAGGACTTGTCATTACCCTTTGACATCTATACATCTCCTTTCGTCCGATCGAAATTGCACCATGGACTCGAACCGTATTATTTCTTGCACCTAATTATGTTTTACAGAGATGCTAAGCTAGGATAGGCCAGGGAAATCAGGCTATGGGATTTTCCATTTCATTACAAATCACTTATATGTACAAAGGAAGAACAAAGAAACAAATATAATCACCACTTAAATGAGAACAAACGAATGTACATTTAGAAAACATCTATCCTCCCCACTGTGAAAAATTTAACCTTTTGTGAAGGTTTTGTTCTCCTTGGCTGGAATAATCAGTATAAAGTTGATGAAGCTTTAGACTCTTAATTATATTATTAGCCAAATTCCATATCTACAAGTGTAAAATGCAAAGAAACTTGCCAAATATTAATGCATTCAAAAGAACTCTGAAGCACAGGTATGATGTAATAAAATACTGTCATTCAGGTGAGTGCATCTTTTAAAAAAATTAATAAAAAATGGATGATTTATAAGCCTCTCATAGACAGTGTTACTTAAGAAAAGCTGAATCAGCAAATCGAATAGGTACTTAAAAACTGGGTCATTAATAATGTAGTTGAAAACTGAAAATGAGTATTACTATTAGACTAAGAGGATACACCAAGATATTGACGTTGGTCTACAAGGCTATTAACTGACAACTGGTGTTTTCGTGTTCAACCAAAAGTCAGATGCCTGAATTGGTGAATACGTGTCTGTGTGTGTGTGTGTGTGTGTGTGTGTGTGTGTGTGTGTGTGTGTGTGTGTGTGTGTGTGTGTGTGTGTGTTGTTTAAAGACTACTGAACTGCATGACTTTTAGAACTCAAGTGAACACCATACTTCCACGTGGAAATCAAGTTATATATATTGCCTAAATGAATATAATAAATGTTATAGCCTGTATGAGGAAGAGGGAACAGTGTAGAGAGTTGAAGGATGAGAATAATTGAAAAGTATATATATGGGATGAATGGCTGGTCAGAAAATTGAAAAAAAGCTACCGATTACCGATTTCTTGATTGACTGGAGAGAAGATTGGGGGGGGGGGGGGGGGGGGGGGATACCGTGTGTGGAGGGAAGGAAAAGGGGGGGGGGGGGAGGAAAGAGTACACTTTTTTTTTTTGTTTAGTTTAGTTGGGTTTTTTTTTTCTCTTTTTTTTTTTTTTTCTGTATCATACTGCTATGTTGATATTTTTTCTGTATAGAGTAAGGATATGGGTGCGAAAGAAGGAATTGTGGAATGAAAGGATGAGAAAGGGATCGAATAAAATGCAGGGGGAGGGGGATCATAAAAGAAGGGGGGAAGGAGAGGAGGGGAAAAAAATCATTAATGAGAGAACGGGAGGAAGAATGAAGGGGGAAGGAAGGGAAAAAAAGAAAAGAAAAACAACTCCTTGTAAACTATTACATTTATTCTATTTCATTTTTTTCTTTCTTTTTTGTTTTCCTTCACGCGCTCATTCAAACTGAGTAATGCTCAAAGAAAAAACTGCCAGATTGTAACGATTACATTTATTATTCATAACCACACACTTACATATTGATATATATGTACTAGGCATGCTCATGTCAAATAGTTTTAAATCCATGGCAAAGGATGAGCGCATGAGGAGAGGAAAGAATGAAGGAACTGTGGAGTGGAAGGATGAGAGATGAGGAATAAAACATTACAAAAAAAAAGAAAACATCTATCCAAATCATTTAAAAGTGTTTACAGATGGGCCGGTATGGGAATCCTCTGTCAGGAAATCATATTATTTAGGAAAGGGGTTTTCCAATTTATACCTCAAAATCATATGCAATACTAAATGCTTTGATGTACATACATGACACACCAATTGCTTTATATAAAATCTTACCATGTGTTGATTCCAAATCTGTTTATAATCACTAGAGCGCTAGGACTGTTAAGTTACAAAATATTTCCTTTTTGAAATAAAACATTACTGCGTTGTTTCGTAACTCTAGGTATAGGAATTGATTTTTGTTGGGGCCCATATCACTATGGTATAAAGTGGAATGAAAATAGCAGACAGTCTTGCAAAAGAAGGAGCAAATAGAAACGCTGAACATTTATCCAAAAATCCCTTAAATTTGCTCTCTTGTGAATTGAAACCAAATTATAGAAAAGTATATACATAAGCAGAATTTTAGTCAAAAATGGCTACTTTACCATTGTGCCCAAGGCACATTGTTAGATTAATTCATAAATTAAGGCTAAATATGTGGAACACTAAATATCTCATGGTATTACTTGTGTCTGCAGAGAAAACATTTCTGTGCGTCATCTTTTGTTTGAATGCTCAGTGCTGACTCCGCTCTATCAGGAGAAAGGTATTGAGATGGTTAACTTTGATAATGTCAATAGTGTCTTATATGGTTCATGTGTTGCTGATGTTGCCATGGTTATTTCGCAGTCACAGGTTGCGACCTTTTTGTAAAGATCACAATTTGTGTACTACTAGGGTATTTCACTTATTAAAAAATGCACATATCAGATCTGTCTTTGCAAGTACTAGATAAGTTGTCTGATATCATCTGGCGATGAAAAGACAACCCATTTTTTATGCCTAGCGTCCCTATAGTGGGACGCTTAGTTATGTGCCCTTTATTGGCTTAATGTTAAAGATAATGCACTTAAATTGTGATTATTTTTTACAGGGAAAAACACCTTCTATAATTCTAATATACACAAGCGTTATCTCCCTTTGAATGTTTTACCGGTTGTCGGCCATTTGTGATGAACCACATGGGTTGAAAAAACAGTCAAGATGGATCAAAGCAGAAGGTACGTCAATATCTCTTTTGTCAGACACATTTTTTAATGATATTATTGAAGTAAATGTGATACGTAGGATATAAACTAAAACCATGTGCGATGATATAAGCTTATTGTTTATCATTGGTAAAATTTGTTGCGTTTTATGGGCGTCCACTATTGGGACGCTAGGCACGAGTGGGTACAGGTTTTTCATTTCATGCTAGTGACAGTTTATTGTGTTTCAAATCAGTCTAAATTGTAACGGTGCCGAACATATTTATGTTACATTGTAATTTCGTTTCATGATATGCTATATTTTTTTTTTCGTTACGTCAATGTTATTAGTTACAGGATTGATAGACAGGCACAGGAGAAAAAACAAAAAAAATGACACATCATGTGTTTGTTTTTTTTTATTTCAGCTTATCTCTAAGATGAAATGAAGTCAAACTAATCGAAGAGCCCGGATAGCTCAGTGAGTAGAGGGTTCGACTCTTATTCCAAAGGTCAAGGGTTTGAATCCCGGCATTACTGAAACTGGTTCGCTGGTGTCAGGACAAGGTGACCAGCTGTCTCTGATCCGCGAAAGTTGCTGAGACATAAAGCACCAAAACCAACCAACAGTCACACTAACCTAAATATGTGCATGCTCGACTTCCTGGGTGCTTACTTTATCAAAAACGATCTCTGTTTTGCAGACGATACAACGTAAATGAAGTACTGGATATCCTTGAAGCGGACACTGTTTTCCAAACTGCCAATATCTACAGTGATCCCCCACCTACTGATGAATTGACAGACGAGGACAGTGGAGATGAAGAGATGCTGAAATTCACAACCTGAATGGGCGGCAACATCAGTCATCTGCTTCAGCAACAGTCATTTATGCTGACGGAACGCAGATCACTGGCAGTGACAGCACTCAGTCTACTCCCCAAGAGAACGACATTTTTTAGTTATTTTTATCATGTACCTACCTCCCTCTATTCCCTCTCCCTCCCTCCCTCCCTCCCTCCTCCTCCCTCCCTAGAGAGAGAGAGAGAGAGAGAGAGAGAGAGAGAGAGAGAGAGAGAGAGAGAGAGAGAGAGAAGAAAGAAAGATACAATACTATAATTCAATATCTAAAACGTGTGTGTGTGTGTGTGTGTGTGTGTGTGTGTGTGTGTGTGTGTGTGTGTGTGTGTGTGTGTGTGTGTGTGCAGGATACAGATGAATTCGTTTCTGAACTGGGGAATGCAGAGTACGGTACAATCTCACCATAACAATGGCAAAAACGCAAAGCTGACTCAGAAAGGTTTGCACCTTTCTGGCCATCCTAATTCTATCTGGTTACTGCACACTTCCCCGATGCAGACTGTACTGGTCCCATGACATGGACATTTCGTAATACAGCTTCATCTCAGCCATGAGCCGAGACAGATTCGAGGAGATCATGAGATACCTCCATGTGAGTGACAACACCGACCTTGAAGCTGATGACAAGATGGCCAAAGTCAGACCACTGCTGACCATGCTGAATGAAAGAAGCCTTCGTTACTTTCTAAGACACAACAGATTTTCAGCATGGATGATAGCATGGTCCCGTACTATGGTCGGCATGGCTCAAAACAATTTATAAGAGGCAAACCCATCCGATTTGGATTCAAGATGTGGGTCCTCGCTACCTGCGTGGGATACGCCATCCAATTTGAGCCCTACCAAGGGGCGAAAGGAAGGCAATCTCTTGCGGCCCGCCCTGGTGTGGGAATGGGAGATTCAGTTGTCATCGATCTTGTATCTGAAATCCAAGGACAAGATGCTTTCCACCTCACGTTTGACAACCTCTTTACGTCACTAAAACTCGTGCACTACCTCTCTTCCAAAGGCATTGCATGCACAGGAACCATTCGTGCAAATCGGGTTGAAGATTATCCACTGCGATCAGTGCAGGAGATTCAGATTCAGATTCAGATTCAGAAAACTTTATTATCTCTCGTTACAGGAGAAATTACATTTGTGACCGCTGCCCTAGAAGTTAAGACATACATATTTATAGTTACAAACGTGACACTGAAAATTAAATTACTTTCAAACAATAAAAACATGTGTGCAACGGAACTTCAATCAATCTTTCTCCTTTTTGGTAGTGCAAATAAAGTATGCACTCAGCCACTCATGATTATATATACATGAATGTGTGCACGTATGAGAGAGAGAGAGAGAGAGAGAGAGAGAGAGAGAGAGAGAGAGAGAGAGAGAGAGAGAGAGAGAGGTGATTTATCATTAAAAATCATTAAGATAAGACATATTCCAGACATTTCTATTCCTCACTGTTCCAGGACATGTACACACATAACACACACAACACACCCACACTCCAGCATCTATACTTTACCGCTTGCTCATAGACATACACACCCACGCACATGCTTGTGTCACAGGTGATCCACCGCCTCTTCTTACACGCTGTGTTTGTTTAAAAGCGCAATGGATTTGAACAGAAAGCTTTTTTTGTGCGCATCAGCTTAGCTCTGGGGACACAAAATCGTCTGCCTGATGGAAGATGGAAGGAGCTCAAACTGTCGCGCAAGCGTATGCCACTGTCACTAACAATCGCACGAGCCTTGTTGACCGCACGCCTTTCATACAACTCACTCATACTCTCCTGTCTCTCACCAACAATCTTACCACAGATGTTCACAACGCTGTCCAAGAGTTTGCTGTTTTTCAAATTAAGATTTCCATACCAGCAAATGCATGAAAAAGTCAAGACAGACTCAATAAACTCCTGTAAAATGTTTTAAGAATTTTTGGCTGGACATGCAGATTCCTCAATTTGCGTAGGAAATGCATTCTGGTTTGACATTTTTTTTTGTATGCGGGACCTGGTGAGTGTATTGAAAGTGAGTTTATTGTCTAACGTTGTGCCCAGATATTTGTTTTTTCTACCCCTTCCACTTTTTCTCCATCAACATAAAGATCAGGCACATAATTTTCCGCTTTCCTAAAATCTATGATCATCTCCTTTGTTTTTTTTGACGTTAAGCTCAAGATAATTTTCTTTACACCAGGTGCTGAAACGCTCAACTTCAGCAAAATATGTTACATCAGAATTGGAAAGGTCTACAAGGGCTGTATCATCTGAATATTTAATGACTGGTGTTTCTTCTGTACCGATGCAGTCGTTGGTGTACAGAGTAAAGAGGACAGGAGAAAGAACGGTACCTTGAGGGGAACCTGTGGAGCAAAAGAGGACAGATGACATGACAGATTGATAGCGCACTGACTGGGATCTGGAGATGAGGAAATCTGTGATCCACAGGATAAGCCTGGGTCTGACATTTAAGGATAAAAGTTTGTGCGCTAAGAGATGAGGCTGGATGGTGTTAAAAGCTGATGAAAAATCAATAAAAAGAATATACGAACAAAAGAATCTGTTTTTTCCAGGTGAGTGTAAGCGTGTGTGTAAAAGTGTGAGAGTGGCATCGTCTGTGCATCTGTTGCGTTTGTATGCAAACTGATAAGGATCTTGATGACTGACTGTATCAGTGAGGAGGTGACTGAGTATTGCTCTTTTTCGAAACACTTCATCACAATGGATGTTTAGAGCGACTGGGCGGTAGTCATTGAGGGAAGATGGTTTAGACTTTTTTGGTATAGGACAGATCACTGAGGCTTTCCAGAGAAAAGGGACAGTTGAAGTTTTAATAGACCAATTGAATAGTCTAGTGAAGACATCACAGAGTTGAGATCCACAGTTCTTGAGTAATACACTACTAATATGTCTGGTCCAGGCGCCTTTTGGATATTTAGTCTTTTAAACATTGAAGTATTGTTGTAACTTCTCTATAATGATCTCATCTTCTATCTTTGCTTTGATTTCCTCTTTATCACTCCCAATGCATCGGTGAAATCATGGGCATCAAAACGACAGTAAAATGTATTGATTTCATTAGCGAGTTGTTGTTGCTGTTCTTTTGATAAGGCACAGTGATGATGGGATTTGGTTTGACCAGTTAATTTCTTTAGACCTTGCCATGCGTTCCGCATATTACCGCACTGAAACTGCAATTCAACCTTCTCTTTGTACTTTGTTTGGGCTGAGCGTATTTCCTTTCTCAGTTTTATTTGGACTTTCTTACGTTCCATTTTGTTTTCTGTTTGAAAGGCAATTTTCATTTCAACACGGTTTTCAGTGGCTTCATTACCCATGGTTTATTATTAGGGAAAAAATTTGATTGTTTTTGATGGAATGATTTAATCTTGACACAAAACATGATATATTCTGATATGACATCTGTTGCTTCATGGATATTGACAGAAGGATTCAAAGAAAAGGTCCCAGTCAGTACAGTCAAAACATCCTTGTAATTCCAAAATACTGTCAGGCACCCATACCTTAACCTTCTTCTTTATGAATAAAACTCCAAGGGGAACCTTCAACTACTACACTGACACAAGCAATGCAATAATCGTGGTTCGTTTGAATAACAACAACGTTGTCAATGTGGTCTCCAACAAGGTGGGCGTGAATCCTACACAGAAAACAAGGTTTTCCAGGCAAGCCAGGCAGCACGTTAACATTGATCAGCCAGCTCTCATCAACCACTACAACAAGACCATGGGAGGAGTTGATATGATCGCCAGAACATCGACAAGTCCGTCCATCCGATCGAAGAAATGGTGGTGGTCCATTTTCTCACTTTGCCTGGATTTGGCCGTTTAGCAAACCTGGCACTTGTACCGGGCCACGCCCACTGGAGACCCCCCCCCCCCCCCCCCCCCCCCCCCCCCGGGATCTTCTTGCTGTGCGACGAGCCATTGCCACTGTCTATCTGACTAGATCAGTGAAGCAGCATCGCGTGGGACGTCCACTTGGTCGCCCTGCCCAGCTTGACAAGCGAGTTGCACCGGCCCTTCGCTTTTACGGCAGAGATCATCTTGTGGAGAGTGTGTCCAGAAGCGACTCAGGTGTGCTTTCTGTGGCAAGAAGAGCAGTGACAAGTGCACCAAGTGCAATGCGGGCTTCATGCCAAATGTTTTGCAGCCTTTCACACAGATGTCTGATCAATGACAGTATGCTTACGAAGACACGATGAGTGAACTACGTCAATCTGCTGTGACTCCACTATGAGTAAAATGCTCTTTTTGTTCTTTTTGTGTTCAGTTATGTACAACTAATCTGTCAACATCCAAGTCGATAATGCTATTTCATGATTTTTGATGCAAAATTGAAGAATACATTTGGCTAAACTATGATTTCAAATGAGTTCTGTGTCTTTGTACGTGTTATAAAAACCTGTGCCCTCCCGTGCCTAGCGTCCCTATAGTGGGACGGTAGGTTTTATATGTCTAAAACACAAACCGATTAAAAAAAATGTAAAACCAGCCTTCAAACCTCAATACTTGCAATATTGTACACCCCTGAATAAATGAAAAACCAAAGAAAAAAATTCAGGCATATATGTGTTAAATTAAAATAATTAAACAACCACTGAACTGAACTGAACTGTTCCTCAGGGTGTGTCCAGTCAATCCCATCTTCTGCGCCGGATCTCATCTTCGGTTGGCAGTTGGTTGGTACGCTGCCACATGTCTGAGTTGCTGATGGTGTTGGACCAGTGGATCTGGAGGATTCTTCTCAGGCAGCTGTTGATGAAAGTCAGCACTTTCCTGGTGGTGGACTTTGTTGTCCTCTATGTCTCAGCTCCATACAGTAGCACTGACTTGACGTTGGAGTTGAACAGCCTGATCTTCGTGCGACTCGATACCACCTTGGAGCGCCATACGTTCTTCAGTTGCAAGTATGCTCCCTTGCCTTGCTCATTCTTGCTCTGACGTCTGCGTCTGTGCCACCCTGCTTGTCAATGACGCTGCCCAGATATGTAAAGGCCTCCACTTCTTCCAGCTCACTTCCATGCAGTGTGACTGGGTCCTCACTTTTCGTGTTGATCTCGAGGATCTTGGTCTTGCCCTCATGGATCTTGAGACCAACTTGTGAAGAGGTGGCTTCCAGCTCTGTTGTCTTGTCCTGCATCTGTTGGTGGCTGTGGGAAAGCAGGGCTAGGTCGTCAGCGAAGTCCAAGTCATCAAGCTGGTCGCATGGTGTCCACTGGATTCCATTTCTTCGGTGTGCTGTTGACCTCTTCATGGTCCAGTCGATCACCAGGAGGAAAAGAAAAGGTGACAGGAGGCACCCTTGTCAGACTCCAGTCCTCACCCCAAAGCTGTCTGTGAGCTGTCCACCATGGACCACCCGGTAAATCATTCCTTCGTAGGAGTTCTTGATCAAGGTGACCAGCTTAGTTGGCACGCCATAATGGCGTAGCAGCTTCCAGAGGGTTTCACGGTCAATGCTGTCAAACACGTTCTCATAGTCGACAAAGTTGATGTACAGCGATGAGTTTCACTCTAAAGACTGCTCAACGATGATACGCAAGGTGGCGATCTGATCGCTGCATGATCTGTTCTGGAGGAAGCTGGCCTGCTGGTCTCAGAGGAGGGGGTCAACTGCACATTTCATTCTCTCCAAGAGGATCCTGTTGAAGACCTTTCCTGGCACTGACAGAAGCGTTATTCCTCTGTAGTTTGCACAGTTGCTGAGGTCTCCTTTCCTGGGTAGCTTGATGAGGTAGCCCTCCTTCCAGTCTTCTGGTACCTCTTCCTCTTCCCAAATCTTCCCCAAAAGAGGGTAGAGCATCTCTACGGTTGTTTCTAGGTCTACCTTGAGTGCTTCTGCAGGGATGTTATCTGCTCCTGCCGCCTTGCCATTCCTCAGTAGCTTGATGGCTTTCCTGATCTCCTCTCGTGTTGGTTGCTCACAGTTGATGTCTAGGTCTCTGTGGTTGGGTCGATGCCAGGGGGATTTGGAGGGACCGGTCTGTTCAGAAGCTCTTCAAAGTGCTCTGCCCATCTGTTCAGTTGTTGCTCTGCTCCCTGGACAGTGTTTGCTACCTTGTCCTTGATTGGTCGCTCGGGTCTGCTGTACTTCCCTGATAGTTTCTTGGTGGTGTCGCACAGCTGCTTCATGTTGTTACTGGCTGCTGCTTCCTCTGCTGCTTCTTCTGCCAGGCCCCTGCTTATCTGCTCTTGTGCTATTCTTCACTTCTCTGTTGGCTTTTGTGAAGTTTTCTTGTGCTTTGACCTGTGCTGCCTTTGTTTGGCTGTTGTTTACTGCTGCCTTCTTCTGCTTTCTCTCTGTATTTTGTGCAGTGTGTCTGCTGATATCCATTCCTTCTATTGGTGTCTCTTGGGGCCCACTACTTCCTGACAGGTTGATGTGAGTGTCTCTTTCACTTTTTGCCAGTGGGTCTCCAGATCAGCCTCTTCCTCAAGTAGTTCTTGTAGCACTTAGTATTTGCTGATGAGGGACAGCTTGAAATCTTCTGTAGTCTTTGGGTCTTTCAGTAGGCTGAGGTTGTACTTCTGCCTCTTTGTAGTTGGTTTCATCCAGTTCTTCTTCGGTTTCATCTTCAGCCTGGTGACCAGTAGGTGGTGATCAGATGCAACGTCCGCTCCTCTTTTCACCTTTACCTCCTGTGGGGACCTCCTGATTTCTTGGCCATACAGATGCGGTCAATTTGATTTTCTGTCGTTAGATCTGTCGATACCCAGGTGGCCTTGCGTACTCTTCTGTGCGAGAAAATGCTGCCACCAATGACAGGGTTGTTCATCACACAGAAGTCTGCAAACCTCTCGCCATTCTTATTTATCTCTCCCAGTCCATGTCTTCACATCACTTCCTCATACCCAGTGTTGTCTTGTCCGATTTTGGCATTGAAATCGCCCATGAGGATGTTGACGTCTCTCTCTGGGTACGTGGCTATGACGTCCTGCAGTCTGTCGTAGAAGTGATCTTTTTGCTTCTTCATCGCTGTCATTGGTTGCAGCATAGCACTGGATGACATTCATTTTGATCTTCTTCTTCTTAGTTCTGAAGGATGCTGCGATGATTCTTGGTCCATGTGCTTCCCATGCTATCAGAGCTTGCTGAGCAGGTTTAGACAGCATGGGGTGCTACACCTTCTGTGTGTGGAGCGTTGTGTCTTCTTTATGTCCGGAATACAGCAACATCTCTTCGCTGAGTAGTCTCTTTTGTCCTGACTGTGTCCAACGGGTTTCGCTGTGTCTGAGCAGTGTGAGGTGGTAGTTTTTTCATTTGTGCTTCTACTTGTAATGTGTTTCCCATCTCATACATGGTCCTCAAATTTCATGTTCCGACTTTGATGGTCCTAGTCGATAGAAGGGGGGTCGACCTTCTGGCTTCCGTTGACACACGGCTTTCACCACACGGCATCATACGTCCTGTTGAGGAGGACCCTTCCTCTCCCATGTTAGAAGTTCCTTGGACTGTTGTTGGCGTCTCTGTAACAAGTTGGATTTTATGGGATGGGGGTGTTAACCCCATGCCCAACCCTCCTCCTTTATCCGGGCTTGGGACCGGCAGGGTGTTCTCCAAAAGTTACAACCAGGTGGGAACCAACCTCTGAACCAAAAGCCGCCACAGTGGGGAAAGCCCAAGAATGCCCGCAGGTGCGCTGGGGTCGTTGGGGGGACGTGATGAGACAGCCGCCGTTTCTCTCCAGGCTCTTCTGTTAGTGGCTGTCTTGAGGAGATCTGGCATGGTCATTTTTGGTCCAGTCCTTTATATAGTCGGACCAGCTCTTTCTTTCTCTGCCGTCCTCGTCTGCGCCCTCCTTCAACGGTACCTTGAAGGGTGGTTTTGGAGAGGGTGTTGTGATGGATTATGTGGCCAAACCATGCCATCTTCCGTCGTTTGACGTTTGCCAGAAGTGGTTCGTGGGGTCCAACTAGGTTAGTGACCAGGATCCACACATAATCATTGGTCTTTGTGTTCTTTGTAGGAGATGCGGAGTAGTTTCCTCAGGCACCTGGTCTCAAACGCCTGGATTCTTCTTTCTGTTTCGACCAACAGTGTCCATGTCTCACAACCATATAAGAGGATCGAGACAACTAGTGACATGTAGAGCCGGAATTTGTGTGGAATTTGATGTTGCTCTCTTCCACACTCTGTTCAATCTGGCCATTGCTGCTGATGCGAAGTTGATCCTGAATCAGATTTCTGCTGTGCAGGTGCCATCTTTGGACAGGGTTGCTCCCAAGTACCGGAAGCTGGTCACTTTTTCCAGGGGTTCACCATTCATGATTATGTTGGTACTACATGTAGTCGTGCTGTTGACCATGACCTTTGACTTCTCTGTGCTGAACTCCATGCCGTAGGCACTTGCTCTTGTGACAAGTCTGTTTGTGAGATCCTGGAGCTCAGTGTTGCTCCCTCCTCCCCCTCCCCCCCCCCCCCCCCCCAGGTCGAAATCGTCTGCGAAACGAAGGTTGCAGACCGGCCTGCTGCCAATGCTGATGGGTGGTGTGGTGTTCTTCGAGGGTGTCCTGCATGATTCTCTCCAGAAATATGTTGAACAGGACTGGAGACAGTAGGCACCCTTTCCTGACTCCAAATGTCGTCGGGAAGAACTGTCCCTGCTGGCTATTGAGAAGTGTTGTGCTGTTGGAGTGTTCATAGAGGGCCTGGATGATTTGGACAAGCCTCTCATCAATGTTGAAGTCTCTGAGAACCTGCCACAGGCCGCTGTGCCACACCCGGTCGAATACCTTCTTAAAGTCAATGAAGTTGTGGAAGAGGTCCTTTTGGTGTTGTAGATTTTTTCAATCAGGACTCAACAGTTGAAAATTTGTTCCACAGTGCTCTGCCCTCTTCTAAATCATGCTTGTTCTTCTGATAGCAGTTCCTCAGCCTTGGATTTCAGTCAGTTGAGGATGATGTGAAGCATGACTTTGCTGGGGTGGCTGATCAGACTTATAGTCCTGTAATTTTGGCATTGTTTCAGGTTGCCTTTCTTGGGTAAGGGAATCACCAATGACTGGGTCCACTCTGTTGGCCACTTCTTTTCTGTCCAGATCTTCTGACAAAGCATTGTTAGTGCCTCTGTAGTCTCTTTCCCTCCATATTACACAAGCTCAGCTGGGACATTGTCCACTCCTGGGGATTTCCCTGGCTTCAAACTTTGTATCGCGGCCTCAACCTCCTCCTTCAGTACTTGGAGACCATTCTCACTGTCTGCAGGTCGTTGGTTGTCCTGCAAAATGGATGTGTCTGGGCTGAGCTGGTAATTGTAGAAGCCCTCACAGTATTCTGTCCACCTCTTCAGGACTTCTTCATTCTCTGTCAGTAGCTTGCTTTCCTTATCTTCGATGGCCGCTGATCTTGTCCGGTTAGTCTTATTGAGGGTCTTGAGTGCGTTGTAGGCTTCTTTGCTGTTTCCTGCTTCCATGCCTTTCTCGATGCTTCGCACTGCTCCTCTATCCAATTTTCCTTGGCTGTCTTCATCTTCTTCCTGACTTCTCTGTTCACCTGTTGGTACTGCATCCTGGCTTCGTCGCTAGAGTGTTTCTTTCCTCTTAGTTCCTGCCTCTTTTCACATATATCTAGACCTCGTTTGTGACCCAAGGCTGGATCTTTCTTCTGCTCTTTCCCACAACTTCTTCAGCTGTTGTGTTAGTTAGCAGCTCTTTGAAGTTATTAGCAAGGGTGGTCTACATCGCTGTTCACTAAGTTGAGGGCAGCAAACTTCCCGCCTACTTGAGCCTGGAACACCTCTGCAATTTCGGGGTCCTTCAACTTCTCTATGTGAAAGCGAATGCGGGGGTTCTTTGGACAATGCTTACATTTTAGCTTGAGCTTGTAGTTTGCCAGGACAAGATCGTGATCGCTGCCAATGTCGGCGCATGGGAAGGTTCTTGTTTTTGCTTTGTTGATGCTGGACTTGTAGCGTTGTGGGGCCAGAATGAAGTCTACTTGGTTGTGAACTTGCCCATTTGGTGAGTGCCAGGGTTGTGATTCTGGACAGCTTGTTGGGTGGAGAGTGTTGGCTAGGGTAAGTAGATGGCTTTTGGCAAACTCCAGCAGTCTAAGAGCCTCTGTCAGTGGTTTTCCCAGTGCCAAATTTTCCTGCTGTTCCTGCCGAATTCTAGTAAGCATCTGGGCCAACCTTGGCATTCCAGTCTCCCTGGATTATGAGTATGTCTTTCTTTGGTACTGTTGCTACTATGGAGTCAATCTGCTCGTAGAACTCCTCGATTTCCTCGTCGTCATGGTCTGACGTTGGAGCATAAGCCTGGATGATCGTCAGGTTATGGGCTTTTGCAGAGATACGGATGGAAATGAGTCTGCTTGAGATGGGTATGCAGCTGATGACACTGCCTGCAATATCTTTCCGTACAATGGAGGTCACCCCGTACTCATATTTCTTCTCTTCCCCAGAGAACCAGATCTTATGTCCTTCTTCTGTTGTTGTTTTGCCGAAGCCAGTCTATCTGTTTTCAAACAGTCCTATGATATCCCCCAGCAATAGCGCTTCAGTTCGTGGGCAAGGTCTTGTAGCTTGCCACAGGCATAAAGGGTGCGAACATTCCATGTTCCGATGGTTGGTTGTGCTTTGGGTGGTTAGGTTGATGTTTTTCACTCCAGTAGCCCACTTGTCGATCCCATCCTGAAGAGAGTCAGTGGGACAGGTGGTCGATTGTTAATCCGGGGCCAAGACCGATCCGGCTTGGTATTCGTTTGCTTCCTCATCATGTACTTTCAGTGGGCTTGTTAAAGCTTGGGGGCGCCCATCTCCTCTCCAAGCCCAGGATAGCTAGCCATAATCCACAGAGTAAGGAGTGGTATGTCCTCAGTTGTGTACACTTAGCCGTTGGTCCATCGTGGGACCCTTCCGCCCTGGCCATTGGCCGCTTGTTGCAGCTCTTCCACCCAGTGGTGCAATGTAAACACCACCTCCTCACGTGGTTTAGCCCGCCAGCTGAAGCGGTTTACCGAGGTGTGGCGCTTGGAGCCAACACGTGAGAGATTTAGGGGGTGGATGACGTCCAGTGATGCCCGTCCATCCTAACTAGTAGGAAGCAGAATGCCAGACATCAAAGGTGCTGCCTCTATCCAGAGCCCCCCCACACCCCTGTGTTTGTAATAGCTGTGAATCACTCACACTTCATCTTCCCTCTGTGTTTGTAGTAACTGTAAATGACTCACTTCATCCTCCCGTTGTGTTTGTAGTAGCTGTGAATCACTCAATTCATCTTCCCTTTGTGTTTGTAGTAAATGTGAATCACTCACTTCATATTCCCTTTGTGCTTGTAGTAGTTGTGAATCACTCACTTCATCTTCCCTTTGTGTTTGTAGTAACTGTGAATCACTCATGTCATCTCCTGTGACAAGATGGAAATGAGTGGTAGGTGGGTCCCTAGGGGGAGGGACTTGGAATAATTTCTCTATGAGAATTATCTTACATTTCACCTACACCCTCTCTCTTACTAGTGGTGGAAGGAGCAACTTTCCGGTACTAGTCATCGAAGAAATTTTTATTTGTTCTGGGTATTGATAAAATACAGAAGAATGGCTCTGAGATAATTTTCCTTAGGCTTGTACTCTTAATGAAAAGTACTTATAGCTCCGAGATACAGAATTGAAGAGAGAAGTTCAAACATTCAACATTCGATCGAACAACAGGGAACTGACACAAGTTAAGTGCACTTTCACACATCAACTTTTATTACTTACACATAGATAAGAAATGGCGTGTCACTTCCATAGGCTGTGTTTCAGTTCTCATTGGACTACCACAATGAGAAGCCCTTCCTCACTCCTACTTTACTCGCTTGCACTCTGTGCAGCAAGCTTAAGTTGGCATACAGGGGTTCTGTCTAAGTTACACTGAATGTATATGGTTATATACATCCACCCTGCTTGCGAATACCCAGTATTGTAGCCAGGGTGGTACTCTTAGACAGGTTCTCACTGTTTCATCATAAAGTGAGCGTAAAGGTCTGATGGGTTTGAGTCCAGGTGGTGAGCAAACTTAGCTTTGCTTCGGGAAAGAATAGTTGATCTCTCTCCTGTGGCTGGTGACTGCCCCACTGGTGTAGATTTGTTGTCTGGTGTCGCCCTGGTTTCTGGCGAAGTCCCAGCTTCTGGTTCACCTGTAATGTGCAGCGTGACCAGGATCCCAGTTCTGCGATAAAGAGAACTTGATCTGTAGGTGAGAATCTGATGGCTGGCTTGTCGAGTACACACATTTACCCTTTTCCTCATTCTTTCAGAAGGGGTGTGAGACTCAGCCAGCAAACTTTTTCTCTATGGTAGAGTTTCTGCTATAACTATAACCTCCACTTTTGTTTAAAGACTAAGTTAAGCTTACAAAAGGGTAGGAGACAGTAATACAATGTTACAGTTTTAGTTATACACTCTTCCTTGTTTCATATGAATCAGATCACACTGACTTGGGCTATATGCTTAGCCCAAGTACACATGTGGTGTAGACTTAAAGTCATACACTACAAATCATTCCAATAATCACCAGTGTTTATAGATCAGAGTAGCAGTTTTTACCCAGCACAGGCATACTGTTTTTCCTGATCAAAATTGATCATTGAATTATATCTTAACAGACAGAGTTGCATACTGACAAAAGTCAGGGTGCACACAAAGAGCAGTGGTCAGATTGTTAAACAAGAATCAAAACCACTGGGAGGGAGCTTTTGCCATATGATGGCAAGCAAACTACTACACAGAATAATCATTCAGTTTTGAAATGGTGCTAAGCATTTGTGTACAAAGTTACAATGTTAACACACACAGCATACATGAAATCAATACATAGATTCAAAAATGTAAACAGAGTTCCAACTCACTTTTCCTGGGAATGAACAGGGAATGACTTGAGATCAAGGAGTTTACCAAGAATTGACTAGGCCTTCTCTGTCCCTTTGTCTTCCTCTGCTCTTGTCTACAGGCAGTCCTGAGGGGTCAGTGAAGCTGCGCCTGTGTGTGCCTAGTATATGAATCTCTCACTTGCCGAATCAAATTTCGACAACTGTCATTCACCCATCAGGGGTGAGAGGGGGAGGGATTTAGTCTAGTCACCAATCGCCTCGGAAATTGTTTGAACCTAATCGGCACAGGATAATTTATGCATCCGTAGAGTTGTCCGTGAGCACCAGTTAATTTATGCGTCCGCATAGATGTCCACGAGCATGTGTAGGTGTCTGCGAGGATGGGGCCGTAGGTAGGAAAGGGGGGGGGGGGTGGTGGTGGTGGTGGGTGGTGTCGGTGGAGAGCGCGGCGACATGCCTTTGTGTTGCGGGGTAGAGGAGGGGGGGGGGGGGTGTGTGAGATGGGCTATTGGTAGAACGCACATCCCACGCTGCGTTGTATCACACCACATGGGGAGGGAGGGTTGAGAGGGGGGAAGGGAGGTAGGCTGCTAAGCACGAAAGGCGGCACGTATTTACCGTGACGCATTTTTTTTCCTGTGTCATAGATCGTGTCAGTCGGGCCTTTCGCACGTCCTAAGCAAGAAAAAAAAAAGGGGGGGGGGGGGGGGGGGGGGGGGGGGGGGGGGGGAGGTGGGGTTGAGAGGGGAGAGTGGGCACCG
>JADBJO010022866.1:22500-27319 GCA_016801955.1 Conus betulinus
ATGTTTGACGGACACGATGATAGATAAGAATATGCATGTTGTGGTATGTGGGGAATTGAATGAATGGACGTCTGATACATCTTATGGAATTAATAGTTGTTGTCTGCCTTTTCACGTCGATTAAAAAAAAAAATTATGTGAATATTATAACAAGAAAGTCAGAAGAAGACAAACAAGTGAATATGTTTTGGTAAAATGTTATTAACCATGTGTTCTACCTTAGGACTCTGCATCCTTAATGGCGCTTGTTGTAACGGCGACCTCCAAGGTCGCTATACATATGTATCCGATATTGGGTGTAGTGTTATTGACTATTTTATTTTATCAGAAGAACTATATCATACATTCTTGCCAACATGTACAACTTTTTGTTGCTGACAGAATTGAAATCAAGTCATATGTCTGTTGAATTCTTGCTGTGTAAGGTAGTGAATGGAAATTATTTTGATAATGAGATCTCAAATGAAAATAACAGTTACATTAAAAGATTGATTTTGGAATCCACAGAAGAAGGACATCTTTCTTAGATCTCTTGAGTCTGAAATAATACTAGACAAGATTGATTTGGCAACTAGATTTGTTGAAGTTGATGTAAATAAGGCACTGAAATAATTGAATGGTTGCATGGTGGACGCTGCTTCATGTATGCTCGTAAATAAGCGGATTGGTATAAGTAATCAGAAAAAAAGCAGTTGGTTTGATAATGAATGTTTTGTTGAAAGACGAAATGTAAGAACATTCCTTAGAATCTTTCGCAGCCCATGTCTAAGGGCAGCTAATGATGAACAAATAAAAAAAGTTGAAATCAATAATCTGCATAATTACCGTAAGGCTCGAAGAGAATATAAGAATTTACTTAGGCGGAAAAAAAGACACAAAATAAAACTAGAGCCTTTTCCAAACTCTTGGATAGGATTGATGATCAAGAAGAATTTTGGAAGAAGGTGAACCAACTTGCACCGAAACGTACACAATCATTGAACAGTATATCTACAGATAAATGGTTTAACCATTTTCGTGATCTTTTGGAGATCGAGGATTATACTGAGGATATTGGTGAAGTAAATAATCAAATGACTCCGGGAATACACAGAAGATGATTTTTTACGTACTAAATGCACCAATCTCCAATCAAGAAATATTAAGCGCCATTAAAAATCCGAAAAGTGGAAAATCTCCCGGGCCTGACGGTATAATTGGAGAATTTTTTAAGTGCGCATCAGATATCGTTATCAACATTTTTGATAATTTGTTTATCGAACTGTTTGATCAAGGTACTTATCCAGAAAACTGGTCAGAATCTTTAATACAGCCATTACATAACAAGGGTAATTTAGACAATCCCAACAATTATAGAGGTATCTCGCTTACAGACATCAGCGGAAAACTTTATAGCCATATCATAAATCATAGATTGCAAGTTTGGATTGATATGCATGATATCATAGATGAACATCAAGCTGTTTTAGAAAAGACTACTCAACCATAGATCATATGTTTACACTTCTTGCCGTTATTCAGAAACAACTGTCTCGAAATCGTAGATTATATGTTGCATTCATCGACTTCGAGAAAGCATTCGATTCTACTTCAAGGAAATTGTTATGGCCTATCCTACAGAAAAACAGAATCCGAGGTAAATTATTTGATCGTGTGAAAAGCATGTATACTAACTTAAAAAACGCGGGTTAGAAATGGTTCATATGCGACAGATTACATAAACTGCCCGCGTGGAGTAAAGCAAGGAGATGTTTGCAGTCCTGTCTTATTTTCGTTATTCATAAATGAATTAGCTGCTGACATAATTAACAACGGCAGACATGGGGCTGTACTAACACCTACTCTTGTCGAACTTTTTTTACTTAGTTATTTGCAGATTATATTATATTAAATATCTCAAATGCAAGTAGGGTTGCAAAACCAGCTGAATAATTTGTATGAATCATCAACTAAATTGAAATTAAAAGTTAATATGAACAAAAGAAATATAATTGTTTTTCGTAAAGGTGGTTTTCTTGCAGCGCACGAACATTGCATTTGGGTGGTTCTGAATTGAATCTGGGCCAACCTCTGGATGGTACCCCATGTGTGGTTCAGGGTCTTCAGCTCTCCCTCTACAGTTCGCCGCCAGGTGTGTTTTTTGGTTCTCCCCCCTCTTCCTCCTTCCTTCAGGCGTCCAATGGAGGGCGACACGAGTGATGTTGTCTGGCTCTTTCCTAAGTATGTGCCCTATCCACCTCCATCGCTTTTTTTCCTGAGAATTGTTTTCATGCTTTCTTGATGGCATTGGGAGAGTAGTTCTTCATTTGAGATGGTGTTTGGCCAGAAAAATTCTTAATATTCTTCTAAGGGTTCTTTGTGTGGAAGGACTGATAGCTTATTAGGTCACTCTCTCTGTCATTCTCCAGCATTCTGAGCCATACAGAAGGGTAGAAATAATGCAGCTCTGATATAGTTTGAGCTTGGTTTTGATGCTGTATTGTTGGGACCTCCATACATTGCTTAGCATTCTGAAAGCATTTCTGGCTTTGTTTAGACGGTTTCTTGATGTCATTGCCTGCTCCTCCGTCGTGTCTGACAATGCTGCCCAGGTAGGTGAAATTTCTCAGTTGTAGGGAGGGTTTTTCTCCATTCACTTGAATTGATGAGGGGTTTGGGACATTCAAGGTCATTACCTCTGTTTTTCCTTTGACTGATCTTTAGTCCAATCTGTTGTGCAAAGCTGCTGAGGGCGGGATGTCTTTTCCTGCATGTGTTGGTGAGTGTGTGGGAGACCAATGCCAGATCATCAGCAAAGTCAAGGTCTTCTAAGGCTGAGAAGAGTGTCCATCGTATGCCTCTTGTCTGGTCTTCAGTTGTTCGACGCATCACCCAATCTATGGCAAGATTAAAAGAGCATTGCTGACATCACACAGCCTTGTCTCACTCCTGTTTTCACTTCAAACTGTGTGGTCACTGTTTCCGACTCTGCATGTGAAGTTGTCATAGAAGCTTTTGATGAGAAGGACTATCTGCTGCGGTATCCCATACATTCGTAGTATGCGCCATAAGCTGTCTCTGTGGATGCTATCAAAGGCTTTCTCAAAATCCACAAAGTTGATGTACAGTTGTCTCTGCCACTCTGTGCACTGCTCAATTATGTTACGCAGTACAAATATCTGGTCAGTGCATCCTCTTCCTTTTCGAAATCCTGCTTGTTCTTTTCTCAGTTGTTTATCCACTGCATCTGATATTCGCTGAATGATGATCTTTGCAAGGATCTTGCTTGGAAATTGACAGGAGGTGATTCCACGCCAGTTGTTGCAATCTTTAAGTGTTCCTTTCTTGGGGATCTTCACAATTATTCCCTCTGACCAATCATTTGGTATCTTCTTTTCTTCCCATATAGTTATAAAGAGTGGCAGAAGTATTTGGGCCGCAAGATCTGGATCTGCTTTGAACACTTCAGCACTGAGGTTGTTGTCTTGTCCAGGGGGGGCTTTTCCGTTTTTTAGAGCTTTAAATGGCAGTCACGATTTCTTCTTTTGTTGGTGGTTCAGCATTGATGTCAAGGTCATCTTCCGCAACTGGAATGTCGGCTTCTCTAAGAGGTGGTGGTCTATTCAGTGTCTCACTGAAATGTTCTGCCCATCGAGTTTCCTGCTCTCTGCTTCTGTTGTTAGCAGTCGCCCCTGTTTGTCCATGATCGGTGTATCTGTTGTTCCACGATATTTGCCGCAGATTATCTTGGTGATCTTATATACCTTTCCTTGTTCTCCTTTGTTGGCTGCATCTTCTGCTTCATCTGCAAGGGATTCCATGAATTCACGTTTGTCAGCCCTTGATTTCTTCTTCACAGCTTCATTTGTTTCCTGGTACAGCTGTTCATACTTTTCCTTCAATCGTTTAGATTTTGCCTCCATCTTCTGCACCTTCAGGGCTCTGCGTTTTTCAATGAGCTCCCATGTGTTTGCTGTTATCCATTCTGGATATCTTTTTTTTCTGTTGTTGTGTTCTGAGACAGGTCTCACTGGTTTTCAGGTAAGCTGTCTCTTACATGTTCCCATTTGGTGTTGACTTCATCCGAATCTGGCTGTGTGTGGTGATCTAGATCTGCCAGTGCTTGAAATCTGTTCTTCAGCTGCAGAACAAAAGTATTCTTTACTGTGGGGGTCTTTCAACTTTTCTGTGTCAAAACCGTTGCCTTCCCGTTTTCCTGATTCCTGTTTTCCTGAGTTTCACTTTCAGTACTGCTACCACAAGGTGGTGATCGCTGCCAACATCTGCTCCCCGGTTCACCCTGACATCATGGAGTGAGCGTCTCTCCAAGTCCCGTTTATCATTAGATGATCAATTGATTTCTGTCCCTTCCATTAGGGGAATGCCATGTCAGCTTATGGATGTCTCTGTGTGGAAAGAGGTCCCTCCAATAACAAGATTGTGTAGGTGGTACATAGTTCTAGCAGCCTCTCACCATTTGCATTCATGATGCCACAGCCCTCTTTTCCCATGGGCTGTCGTCGTAGTTGCGTTGTCACTTCCTACCTTCGCATTCATGTCTCCCATGACAATTTTTAAATCGTGCCTTGGAATATTTTCTAATTCAGCTTGTAGCTGCTCGTAGAATTCATCTTTGTCTTGTTCGTCGCTGTCATTTGTTGGGGGCATAACACTGGATGATAGTAGTGTTGATCTGTTTTCCCCTTCATCCTGATCTTGATGATTCTGCTATTGACAGGTTCCCACTCTATCAAACTGTTTTCTACTCCTTTCTTTAGGATCATGGCTACTCCTTGAAAGTGTTGGTCGTCATCCCTACCTGAGTATAGCACTGTCTCAC